>NW_017547236.1:2398044-2438693 GCF_001854935.1 Bemisia tabaci
GTAAAAGTTCGCGAGAAACACGATGGTGCCACTGGTTTTCTCTGAAATCAACTCCCAAGCTCAAGAAAAGCTCTCAAGTTGAGACCAAAATGGAGGGGATATCCCACCCTACCCTGAGAGTCCACCTCTACATCAAGACAAACTCTCCATGCAAAGATAGAGAGCAAATACATTGACAGGGCTGCAGTGATTTCAGTCTTTGAGTCCCCAAATAAGGTGGCAGCCCTGTCAATGTATTTGCTCCCTATCTTTGCATGGAGAGTTTGTTTTGATGTAGAGGTGGACTCTCGGGATAGCGTGGGATATCCCCTCCATTTTGGCCTCAACTTGAGAGCTTTTTTTGAGCTTGAGAGATGATTTCAAGAAAACCAGTGGCACCATCGTGTTTCTCGCGAACTTTTACCTTAGAATCAACAGTCAAATCGCAAATTCCTCACACATGCAACATTTCCATTAAAGAGGCCGGAAATGATTTTTTTTACGAAAACCGCAAATTTTTATGTTTACTTCGTCATATTTTAAACTTTAAGGGGTGCTCCATGCAGAAAATTTTACGAGGAAACCAATGGAACCAGTTTTATAACCTCAAAGTTTTGTACAACCGGAGTAATAAGCGTTTAAAGTTTCCAAATTTTGTCCGATCTATCCTATTGACTCGATCCACTGTGCGGCGGAGGGGCGACGCGCCGCGCCTGGAGCAGGTGAATGAACAGTCGGCGCGCCTTGCAGATATCACCGTGTCTCGTGTCACCGCACCGGGTCGGGCCCTTCGACTCGTATCGTGAGTCGCGGGTCGCGCCCTCATATCCCTGATCGCGGTGGGAGAAACTCGTGGTGGCCGCCGTTTGGGGTCGAGTATCTATACATATAGGAGGAGTATGGACATGTCAAAAGATAGAGCTCTCAGGGCCCGAGAGGGTAGCCTGCCTTCCTTCCTGAAAAACAAGAGGAAAATGCCGCTGCCTATAAAGAGAAAAGAAGATGATCGCATATTGAAGATTTGCTTACCCTATGACGTAGGGCGGCACAATACTACCATGCTAAGAGCTTGTTTCATACGATCTAAGTAGAGCTCGCAAAGTGGCGTCACGTGGGGTCACGTGACCTTCCATTGCCCTCGAAGATTGTCGGACCGATAGTCTTTGAGGGTCAGGTGACCCCACGTGGGCTACGTGACGCCACTTTGAGAGCTCTAGTTTGATCATATGAAACGGGCTAAGGAAAAACGTCATATAAGTATTCGAATGTGGCCAAATTTCCTCTCAAAAAGTACCTGTTTGTGAAGAAAGTTATCGATATTTTTCCTTGAAATTTTCAGACTTAGTGGTTAATTTCGAACAAAATCAGCCGAAAAATTGGCGGAGATATTATCACAAACTTCCCTGAAAATCCGTTGTTTTACGGAGGAAATTTGAAAACGCCTGATGGCTCATACGGCGTTCTTTATTAGCACGGCAGAATATGGCGTAGATATTCCAGAAACTTTCGAAATTTAAGTATCGAATCATAGCGTCCGTTCTTTTTTTGGCTGGGTTCAAGTCAAGATGTAATTTCGAGCACTTTACATTCATTGACTTTTCTCCATAAACATCATTTTCAAGAACGTTCGTGTCTGTTCAACTTTGAACCTACCTCGAAAGATAGATCGAAAGTTGTGGTTAAAGTGGTCACCGTTGCAGCTGTAAAATGGCCCGACTAAAAAGCAACAAGCTCGCCGGAAACAAGAATGTGCGCCGTTACAGTTTCGAGCAGGTTTTCGCGATTATGCACGTCTCCGTCAGGGGGCGCAGATGGCGGCGGACGGGGTGCTTGTTTTCTCACCGGATCCGCCGTCGAATTTCGTATTAATTAGGCACGCTCATTATTCCACATTTAATCCTTGAAGGTGCTTTTCGATCGATAATCCGATACCTCAAAAACACATCGAGGATAATAAACAGGAAACACGCGTTACCGGTCCCGCGGATTCACGGTGTAAATGCTGCGAAGAAAGGATCGTGGTTTTCGACTAAGACGCCGGAAGATTGATTAAATTTTCGGTTTATCTTGAGTTTGAATGTGTGTATTCTAAAAATGTGCGAGAGGTACATAGCAATACGTCGTTGCTCCGCATCTAATAGAGGTTTGGCAAGATTTTAGAGAAACTCTATTACGAAAATTATGGCGGATAATGGCTCCCTTCAGGGTTGCCACAAAATTTAGAGAATGAAATTCCCTGATTTCCTTGACACATTTATTAGAGTAAAATTCGCTGATTTTCTTGACACATTTGAGTGAAATTCCTTGATTTCCTTGACACATTTGAGTAAAATTCCCTAATTTCCTTGACACATTTGAGTGAAATCCCCTGATTTCCTTGACACATTTGAGAGAGATTCCCTGATTTCCTTGACACATTTGAGTGAAATTCCCTGACAATTGAGTATGTGCCATACGGCCAAAAAGACATAACATGAAATGGTTTCCAGGCAAAATTCGGTGTTCTCGTCGTCAAATCCATTCTAGAGAGCGAATAAAGGTACTTAAACTAACAATTTTTCCCCGACTTCCCGACACTTTCCTTGACATTTCCCGATTTTCCTGGTATCCCCTGACTACGGCAACCCTGTCCCTTACCCATCACGATAGCACTATCATCAATAATTAAAGTTTCTTGATGGTCTGCCCGATGGGGCATCGCTGGTCGGGTTGGGGGTGGCCGAGAAGGGCAGCGAAGTGCAGCGAGCGAGTTCAAGGTCGGATCAATTCACCTGCCCAATGAGCGCTGACTCATTCCTGAACGCGGACGCGGCGTCTGGAGCAGTCCCGGGACTCCGGAGTGCCCTGGAGTTGTAGTCCCGGGACCCGGGTCACAGGGCCTGGACGGCGAGCGCCATAGTTCGTCGCTCCCCTGGCGTAAGCCCCTATCTCAATACCCACGTGAGCCTTATTCTCGGTATGACTCTATGGTTTCCGGGGCTCATGTGGAAAAAGAGATACTCCCTTACGTCGGAAGAGCGCCATAATTGCGCCGGCACCGACTCCGGCTCGGAGCTCCCCTGTCGTTGCTCTCCGGAGCGTGAATGGCAACTACCTGTACCTAGCTCCAGTGTTGCCGCGTCGAACAGAAACGTGCATTTCCACGGTCGGAAATTCTATAGAATATGAAAAAAAATATAAATTTACATTGCTTAAATGGGAGAATTTACAACTTTACTACGTAATATAAAAAAAAACCTGGGTCATATTTTGAAAATCAGGATAGAACGGGCTCATCTAGAGACAATTGCCCGTCGATAGCCGCAAAAATCATGAAAATCAGCCCGGTAGAACGCTGGAACTAAGCGTTATCAGTTATATTATGCAAAATTAGGAGGTCTCGAAGCTTATAGTATAGATAGAGGTAACTTGGACTGCGGGATGATAGTTGAAATAGATAGTTGAAATAGATAGACAAAATGATCGACAAAGGAGACAATGAGACAGTGCTCCGATTCCATGTCCTGACCGACAAAAGTTCCGGGATTCCTTTTGGATTTTTTCAAAAGATCCGAAAGAGTTCCGGAAAACGCAAAAGATCCGGAACACTTCGGGAATTTCAAAAGTTCCGGGAAAAATGTAGGGAAATCTCAAAAGTTCCGGAATTCGGGACTGGTTCCGGGAAATGGGAGCACTGAGATGAGAAAACTGAGCGATCCAACCCGTGGAAGCGGATGGTTGCCCACGTCCATTCCCATGGTCGGATTTTAAACTGAGATAGTCGAGACAACATGAGCATCGGGCTGATTATTTTAATCGATAGACAAAGCAATAGACAAAGAAGAAAACGAGAAAAACGAGTGATCTTATTCTTGGAAGCGAATGATTGCAATGGACAAAGGAAGTAAATAGAAGGTCCATCAAGTTCCTCCATAGTCTGTAACAACCATTTACTTCAACCGACAGGATCGCACCAATTTTTCTTTGTCTCTTTCTTTGTCTATTGCTTTGTCTGTCAAGTTCAATAAGCTGACCGAGGGGAACTTAGCGAAAAGTCAGCGAATTTTGTGAAAGACTTGAGATTTGAAAAATATTAAATATGGAAATCTGAACAAAACTGTTTCCTGGCGGAAATTAACCGCTTTCGTTTTTATCGTTCAGTTTACTCAAAATCAAAATCAATTTCACACGTCCACGAAATTGCGATTCTTTGTACAAAGTTTATGTCGAAGACGAAGTCAACATATAATTTGTCGTTACAGCTATCCGGAGGTGTATAATTTTTCGTCATATAATGACGTTTCTGTCATGAATCATCGGAACTTATCCTCACTGGATAGTCATCAGATTCTGTCCATTCCTTTGTAAAATGAAATCTACTTTTACTATAAATATGACGGCGTGGGGACAGAAATAGCCTGCAATCAGTCGAGGTTTCTGGTTGTCAGATCACTGTTTCTTAAGTCTGATTACACTCAGTCGGTCTGTCCCTCAGTCTATTTGCTCGAGTGCTGCCGAGAAGAGGCCTCAAGACGCGACAAAACTACGATTAACAGGAAAATCAGTGAAGCGAGGAGAAAAAACATGTTTTGCGACAGAACAAGAACTACGAGAAGGGATAAAAAAAGCATTATGTCTTGAGTTGAAAGCTTCCTTTTCATGATGATGCTCTCTGGAATACGTTGGCTGATTCGTGAAACAATATTTTGAGCATCAACTTTTTGTATCTCTCCTTTTTTCTACATTCCTCAGTTTCCTCTCCGATTCCTAAGGTATAGGGTATCCGGAAGTTGTATCGGCGATGCATGAAGTCAAATTATTGGGTTCGGTCTGATTGTTTTGGTATGGCCTCTATTTGTTGTCGTAAGTATCGAATTTCGTTGATCAGGATGCAAGTCGGACGTTATATCTATGCTGCGTTGCCATTTTCCCCGGATGACTAGATAGTTTTTTGGACTAAGATATTTTGACACCAATGGAAATTTTTAAAACTTTTATTCGAGAAAGTTAAAAACGCCGTTTGAGCACTCCGACCTGACCAAATTTCTTTTGATAAAAATGAATTTTCACAAAAACCAGTAAAGGTCTTTTGACCACTTCTTTGGAGAATTTTTCTTGTAATTTTATCTCAGGTACCTACTTGAAAATTCGAAGACAAAATATTCGTAACTTTTCTCAAAAATTAATATTACATCAAGGGCAACTTGGTATTGTTCGAACACACATACGATCAGTGTTCGAAACTCACCTCTGAGTTTCAGGAGTTATGTAGCCCATAAAGCTAGATTTTTAGGGGCCATTGAATATTATTTGGGGGCCAACACTGGAAAGAAAAAAAAAACAAATTGCATCTTGAGTCCAGACTCTTGAAAACATTGACAAAAAAAAAATACTCTTGATTCAATCGGATTTTTGCTTGAATCAAAACGAAATCCGCATAAATTAAGAGGTTTGGTTCTTGATTTAAGCTAGATTCTGATTGAATCAACAGTACTTTTTCTTGCCGATGTTTTTAAGAGTCTGGACTCTAGATCCAATGTGTTTTTTTTTCCAGTGAAATTAACAGAAAAATTGAGATTTTTTTTTTTTTTTTTTTTGGGGGGGGGGGGGGGGGCAATTTTTAGGGGCCACGTTAAGCGCACAGCTTTCATTTCTTAGGCGCCTTGACTCGTTTCTTAGGCGCATTTGTCGCGTTGGCGCCTGGGAGTTTCGAACACTGCATACGATGTCATTCTCCAGCACGGCAGAAACGTAGTCTAATTTTAACAGTCGGAAGGATGATTGATGATGGTAGGAGTGTTGGAACTGGTTCGGTGATAGCTCTCGGTGTTATATTGGCCCTCCCGCGGAGCGGCGCGATTTCGCGGACAGCTCGCGAGGCTCGAAAAGCAGGGCAGGTTAGCCGCGATGTCAGTTGTCATATCCCGGGTCTCATTAGAGTGACAGACGTCACAGGTTGCTAACCGAAAGCTCGCTCGATCCCGTGACACGGTTCCGACGTCGAGCGACTTAAATTGTTATTTTATAGGCATCCGTAACTTTCGTCTTTGGCATTGATCGCCACGGGCCGCCTTTAACCTTACTCGCCCGTTCGCGATATATCGATTGATATGCCTGCCGTCGAAACCTATGCTGCCGTGCTAAGGAAGAACGCCGTAAGAGCCTTCAGACGTCGCCAAATTTCTTCCGATAAAAACCGAAATCGTTAAGAAAATGGAGATGTTGTATGTGTGAGGGATTTGCGATTTGACTGTTGATTCTTATGTAAAAGTTCGAGAAACACGATGGTGCCACTGGTTTTCTCTGAAATCATCTCCCAAGCTTATAAAAAGCTCTCAAGTTGAGGCTAAAATGGAGGGGATATCCCACGCTATCCTGAGAGTCCACCTCTACATCAAGACAAACTCTCCATGCAAAGATAGGGAGCAGATACATTGGCAGGGCTGCCACTTCATTTGGGGACTCTAAAATTAAAAACACGGCAACCCTGCTAATGTATTTGTTCCCCATCTTTGCATGGAGAGTTAGTTTTGATGTAGAGGTGGACTCTCAGGGTAGGGCGGGATATCCCCTCCATTTTGGCCTCACTTTGAGAGCTTTTTTTGAGCTTGGGAGTTGATTTCAGAGAAAACCAGTATGGTACCATCGTGTTTCTCGCGAGCTTTTACATAAGAAACAACAGTCAAATCGCAAATCCCTCACACATGCAACATCTCCATTGAGAATATTATTTTCCGAAAATTTCAGAAAATTTCGTTCGCAATTTAATCTAAAATATCTGAAAATTTCAAAGAAAAATTTGCATGAATGTCGTCAAAAATACATATTTTATCAGGGGAAACTTGGCAACTCTCGAATGTTCATACGGCGTTATTCTTTAACACAGCAGTATGGAAAAGGATCGATGGACAGGGTGTTTGCAAAACACACCTTAATAATCGATTCCTAACCATAGCTTCTAATGGGGAAGCATCGATGGTCGATCGTTCGCGCCACGCCACTGGTTGCACCTTGCTTTCTCGCTGGACGGACATGAAATAAATTTGTAGATTTCAAAACTGCGCACGATACCCGGTGTACGTTTAGTGTTCCAGCTTGTTAGACAACCTGCGCGTGCCAGCCAAGAAATGGGTGGTGTCAGTTTGGCTTCAGGTAGGAAGAATGAAAAGTTGCTTAGTTTGCACAAAGAATGAGACAGTAACATGGGTCTAAAGTATAGATCAAGGATCGGGATTCACCAGGGAATGGAAAAAATTATGAAAAAATACGGAAATCTGTTCTAGAAACCGGGAGTCTTTTCTTCTACCGCTTAGAGACATTTCTTTTGTTATTTGCGGACATTTTAAGTACTTGATGTTCTTAAAGTTTATGTTATTGCACCTCAGCTGCCATTATTGACCTCTCCGATGACATATTTGAATCATACAATATCATAATCATCATTATAATAGAGAAACTTTTATTGACCAGAAAGTATAAATATCAGGAAAGCGTCTGGAATTAAAAAGAGTGTGCACCGCAGAATTGGCTGAAAAATGGAAACGAATTTTTGAAAATTTTGGAAAAAAGGATTTTTGTGCAAAGTTCAGTGAATTTTCTGCCTAGTGCAAAGCAAATTCCTTAAAATTTTCAAAGGAATCTGCACAAACGTTCTCTTGTAAAAAATTAAATTGCTCAGTTAATTTTGCCAATAACAAATGTGGCTCACTGGGGAAAAAAACACATTGGATCTAGAGTCCAGACTCTTGGTAACATTGACAAGAAAAAATACTCTTGATTCAATCAGATTTTTGCTTAAATCAAAAGGAAATCCGCTCAAATTAAGAGACTTGGTTCTTGATGTAAGCTTAAATCTGATCGAATTAAGAGTATTTTTTCTTGTCGATGTTATTAAGAGTCTGGACTCTAGATCCAACGTGTTTTTTTTTTCAGTGAATAATTGATGTGGCTTCGTTCCTTTCTGCTAAACGCGGTCCTCCTTTAGGCATAAATGCGTCCATTTAAGGCCTAATTTCTTTCGAAAATATCCCATACGGTCTCAACATGAAACGAAATCCGATCGTAAAAACGTCACCCATTTAAAGTTCGGGCCAGTCGTTCTCTCTCCAAAAGACGGGTTCCCTCGCGAGCCGGAGGCGCATCGCGAATCTCGAACTCGCCGTTTGGGGAAACGAGTGTCAACGATGACTGATGAGGAGGTGCATATTTTTCGGCAGCGAACCGGTTCACCGCGCTGCTGCACCGGTTGGAACGTCGAACGTATCGAATTCGGGCAACGGCAGACTCGCGGACGCCTCGGTGGGACCTGGCACAACCTGCGAGTCGGAAAACGGAGCGTCGCGACGACGCCGACGCGAGATCCGAGACGTCGAAATCGACGCGCAACGGGACCGCGTGACTCATCGGCGTCGTTCCTCGTCCGTGCACCGCACCGCGCTCCGTTGCCAACCGAGACGAAAATAGACCGAATTAGAGAACCTACATAGGTAGAGTCCCTTTATACTGCACTGGAAAAAAAAACACATTGGATCTAAAATCCGGACTCTTGGTAACATTGACAAGAAAAAGTACTAGGGGCGGACTGGTAGTCGAAAAGTTAGGAGGCGACCTAGATGTGGGGGCCCCTCCTGTCGTTCGGGGGCCCCTCTAAGAAGGTCAGGGGGCCCTCCCCCGGAAAATTTTGAGAATTTAACACTTTGTAATCGCAATTTTAAGCATTATCTGAGTTAAATTCTACAGTACTTGAACACCAAAATAACCCATTCTCAGGATTCTTCGGGGGCCCCTTCATCACATAAGCTTTCGGTGACCTTTCATGTTTCTTAGAGACAAATTTTCAAGGATTTCGGGGCCTTTTAGTGACTGAAAAGGATAGAAAAATTACAATATTACGGGGGAAAAAACGATGACTTGAAAAACATTCGCCGCGGGGGCCCCTTCGGGACTTCCGCGGCAAATTGTCAGGGGGGGATCGCCTCCCCGCCCCCATGGCCAGTCCGCCCCTAAAAAGTACTCTTGATTCAATAATAATCTAGCTTAAATCAAGAACCAAGCCTCATAATTTAAGCGGGTTTCCTTCTGATTCAAGCAAAAATCCAGATGAAACTCCCTGACATCCCCGAATTTCCGACAGTTTTGTGGCTAGATAATCATTGCATTTTTGAGATTGTCACACGTTAATATCCTTTAATTTCTCCTGTTTTCCCTGACTCGATGAAACTCCCTGACACCCCCGAATTTCCGACAATTTTGCGACTAGATAATCATTGCATTTTTGAGATTTCACATGTTAACTTTCTTAATTTCCCCTGTTTTCCCTAACTTGGCGAAACTCCCCGACATCCTCCGAATTTCCGACGGTTTGTGGCTAGACAACCATTGCATTTTTCAGATTTTACATGTTGCAACATTGTCGAGAGACTGGCGGTCGTCGTGCTCATCTGAGCGGCAATGTAGTATTACAACCACCTCCCCCCCCCCTTCCAAGACAAGACCCTACCATCGCATCGGCGCGGCGGTTCCCTCATATTACTGCCACCGTATAATTTTCCTCATCTTCACCGCGCGAAGAAGTAACGACCGAATGAAAGTGCTACCAGAGAGACGGAATGTCGGAGGCATTCCCGCGCGCCGGGCCGTGATCCTGGACAAGCTGGAGCTGTGGATCACCAGCGTGGCCAAACTATCATTGCTCATTTTTCATCTCTTCCTTGGATGTGAGGCCAGGACTGGGGCACATTGCTTCTTGTTGGAACAACACTGGAACAAAAAACTCCGGCCGTAAGCCGTACTTACAGACTATAGAGACATACCGTTCGCTTTCTGAGCCTAGTAGCCGAAAGTTCCGGGCGTAGCACCCGGAGTAATCGAAGCTACGACTCTAGCACCTGGAAATGAACCGAACGGTCGGTCACATGAACTGAAAGTTGGGTATAGTTGGGATGATATAGAACACCATGTTCTCATTTATTTTGTGGATATGTCATTTTATCAGCTTGAAAGTAAAACAGTTGAATCACGTGTCTCGCCTCGCATCCAACTTTTCTACTCCGCGTTAAAATCTCCGAGTCAGCCGAAAAGAGTTCAAATTTTCCTTTATTTCGTGGATCTGCAATTTTACCTACTTGGAAGTCAAAATAGTTGTATCACGCATTTGGCCCCGCATCCAACTTTTCTACTCCGCGTTAAAGTCTCTGAGTCCGGCGAAAAGAGTTTAAGTTTCCTTCATTTCGTGGGTATGCAATTTCACCTACTTGGAAGTCGAAATAGTTGTATCGCACGTTTTGCTCCATCTAACTTCTCTAATCTGTGTTCATCGACGATCGAATCGTCCGAAAATGCTACGAAGCCTCTTTGATACTCAGCTTGAAGACCTGGCGTTGGGTCCGATCTCACAATAATTAGCTGGACAAGATCCGGCCACAAGGGCACAATTCTGTGATACGCGCAACAACTGGCCCATTGTCGAATTCTTTCAATGCTCGGTGCACGAACTCAAGACCTTGATCTGGACAAACGAAAACCGAGCACTGGACCACAGCGGCAGGAATTTCACGGTGCGCCTTCAATTAAGGTACGGCCGTCCACAATGGCACTCCCGGCGGGCACTCACCAAGCTGCAGGTCACCAGGTGAGGCCAGCAGTGCCGTCTTTGGGAGGAACACCATATGAGCATTTGGATGTTGCCAAATTTCTGAGGAAAAAAAATTTTGCGTATAGTTTCAACACCTGTTTCAAATTTTTTGAGGCACTAGAAAACTTTGCTTTTTTCCATATATATATTACAGCGTTATTGAAGCGCTCTCCTACAGAGTTGGAAAAAAACTAAAATCATCAGCTTGCATATTTTAAACCGTAGAATGCGGTAAAGTCGCCAACTCTTTTTTGCCAAAATTGTCAGTTCGGCGGTATTATTTGCTAGTCCTCGTTACATGCATAGAAAGTCTAATGATGCATGCGTTATTTCTAATCTGCATGAGACTCAAAATCAAATATTTGTTCAGGAAATACGCTCGTTATTTTATAGACACGCGGGAAAAAGAGCTCCGGCCGTTGAAGCCGTACTTACGAGTTATACAGACATACCATCCGCGTTCCGGGCTCAGAGGCCGAAAGTTCCGGGCGTGGCACCCGGAGCAGTCGAAGCTACGGCTCCAGCACCCGGAACTTTTGGCCTCTGAGCCTGGAACGGACGATATGTCTGTATAGCGAGCAACTTCTTTTTCCGTGGATGTTACATAGCTCCTCTCTTCAGCTGGCAACGACCGTATGCTCATACGTTGTTTCTGCGCAGAACGTCAGAGTGATCCAAGAGACCCGATCGCCGAGAATAAGAAAGTAAGAACGTTTTCGGAAGCCGGAGATATACATTTCTGATGAGCTCGTCGATCCTGTTTCCATCTGTGGCACAGTGGATCAAGTCAATTAGAAAAGTCGGACATAAAACTTTTGACTAAAACTACAAATTTTGATGTTTCTTTCATCACATTTTAAATTTCAAGGGGTGTTTCAGGGAGCAAATTTAACGAGGAAACCAACGGAACCTCTTTCAAACCCTCAAAGTTTTGTATTAACAGAGATACAAGCCTTAGAAGTTTCCGAATTTTGCCCGACCTCTCCTATTGACTCGATCCAATGTGCGTCGGCTCGTCACAGAACACCTGTCGTATCGTGCACATCGGAGGAGTTTAATGGAGGATACACAAGCTTATCACTAGCCGGAATTTAAATTAATGCTCAGCAGGGGCGTGAGTCTACGCTTTCCCTCGCTTTTGGCCAGTCATGCTCTAAAGCGCGGCTGGTGATTGTTGTTGACTGGTTATCTTTATGTCTCAATAAACGTAAGCTGGATCGAACCGTGATGGTCGATTAGGAAATCGATCGTTGTTGCGAGCTGGCGGGAGGCCGGTCACACGAGTAGACCCGGAATTTCAATCGCTCGGTGTTAAAACAGCGTTTGTCGATAGTCTGACGAGCCTTGAAATGTGAACATTCTTACGGAACTCAGGGTTTTTTATGACATGGATTTTTTAGATTTGAGCATCGAATGGTTCATTTAAGAACAATATTTGGGAGTGCGTTCACGCGAGACTGGTTCCGAATACTTGAAGGTTCCGTTCAAGTTCCTCCCAAGACCCGGTTTGATCGACAAATTCTGAGGAAAATGATGGGTTTGATGACTGATGAGCCAAAAAAAAGTCATCGATCTTCAATTATGATCATTTGAGCGTTCTCAATCGAGTATCATCGCGTGAAAATCGTTTTCTTGTCAATTTTTGACGTGGCAAGGAGAACGATTTCAAAAAGACGATGAGCCAGACGACCACCCAAAGGATGTCCATGTCCACCAACCTGGCTTTCTTCAAGATCTTGATTTGTTTGTTAATTTTGATCTTGTTTTGTTATTTTTGTTTTGATTATTTGGTGTATATTTTGAGAATGTTTTGAGGTAGTTTTTCTCATGACGATTTCAAGTGTTCTAGGAACCCTTAAAAGACCAAGAGTTACAGAAAAATATCATTTTAAAGAAGAATAGTAGGGGGCTACGCTTCCTGACCGCTTCGCGGTCCAATCCCCCGAAACAAATTAAACAGTGAGATTTGTTATTTGTGGGGGACAAAATCCCCCGGACCACTCCCCTAAAAGGTGTCTGGGGACTTATGGTCCATTTCTAGAACTGAATCACATTTGGCAAAAAGGGACCAGCACTGGAAAAAAAAAAACACATTGGATCGAGAGTCCAGACCCTTAAAAACATTGACAAGAAAAAATACTCTTGATTCAATCAGATTTAAGCTTAAATCAAAAGGAAATCCGCTCAAATTAAGAGGCTTGGTTCTTGATATTTAAGCAAAAATCCGATTGAATTAAGAGCATTTTTTCTTGCCAGTGTTTTTAAGAGTCTGGACTCTAGATCTAATGTGTTTTTTTCCAGTGAGCGCGATTACATTGCTGTAAAAATGTTGCTTCTTCATAATAAATTATCCATGAAAGCTCCTAGAATAGCAAATAGTTTTTGCTAAATAGTTTTTGCAAAAAATTGTAAATTTCAAAGGAAATAACTGTACAAATTTAAATACAGTACTATGATATATTCAGTCTTTTTGAAAGAAAAGTAGAAGTTGCACGATTTTGATAACACTGTAATCGTGCTGGTTTCTTTTTGCTGAATGCAATCCAATTATGCCTCATTGCAGTTAAAGTTACCAGGACGATACAACGGAAGGATGCACTCATAAATCAATATTTTTTTTACCATTTTCTAAATTTAAAAAAAAAAAAAATTGGGAGTGTTTTGGCAAACTTTCCTAACTATACGCTAACTTCATACAAAAAAGAATTCCTCTATACTATTTTTAAATAAACGAAGATTGAGCTCAGTGAGGTTTTCTCTTCAAATGAAAAAATTCCCTTTGAGTTTCCCAGATTATCCTGCTGCCGTCCTCATTGTATTATTAGCTACCTATGTCATGTCCAGCGTAAAATTTCAAGTTCCCACGGGACAAAATGCAAAGTCATGGCGAGCCGCTCGGTGTAACTTCATTGAATTGCGCGCATTTGCGAGAGGAGGCGGCGCAATATCGCGGTGACAATATCATCCTGCTAATTTGATTAATATCCCGACGGGAATCGCTTTCACGACTGGGACGTAATAATAAGCACCGCACAATTAGCCGGACGAGACACGAAGACTGATTGCTATGGAACTGAGACAGATACCCAATCGGCTGCGAGACAGGAGAACTTCCTGTGCAGACATTTCGTCGTTTCCATACGAAAGAACCCAACTGCATGCCAATGTTGCCAAATTTCAAGTCGGAATTGCATTTTTACCAGAACAGTCTTGGACACTTTCAGGGTGTTTACTAAAACAGGCATGTCAAAAGTAAGTACTTTTACAGTACTTTTTCAGTACCTCCTCCGATAGAAAAATTCCGTACTTTTTCGGTACCTCCAGTTGACGAAATTAGAAAAATTTAAGAAATTTACCTTTTGCGGAATTTCCTCACTTTATCGGTACTTCCTGACCGCCCTTAAAAAATCAGTACTATTTCCGGACTTGTAGACACCCTGATTTTAGTCTGACAATTATTGATTTTTCTTCTGTCACATGCAAGAATCCAAAAAAAATTAGGACGAAAATGGCACAGGTACTTTCTTGTAAAAAAATAAATTGTCTGACATGAGTCAGTTTGGCAACCTTGGAATGGAGTTACGTTTCTTCGTTCGGGAACGACGATTTGAATTGTCGACAACGGAGGATGAAAAATGATGATAATGAAGGATTTCTCACGCTCACAGCTCGCACTGTTGTCAGATCGTGCAGGAAGATAATCGCATTCTTTCAGGCGCGGTTTACGGAAATGGACTCATTTCCGACGAGCTGTCAATGCGGGGAAAATTCGCTAAATTACAGCTGTGTCAGGTTATTTACGCGCGTTTTCATTAATTAACGAAGACAGGATCTGTTTCTATTATTTCTTCCTTTGTGTCGGATTTACTGGACGGTCGAGGTGTGGTGACGCAGAAATTACACCATGCGAAACTTGCGTAATTCTTTCATTATTGTGATCGAGACCGAATAATTGAGCGGTTTTTGAACTCTTTGACGACTTTAATACTTGCACTTTATAACTTTCCGTCTGCTGTAGGTAAAAATGAACAAATTTAGTGCGATAAAATTCGTGAAAAATGAAAATTCATGTGCTTTTTGTGAAAAGGATCTAAATAGAGAATTTGCAAGCACATTTTTTATTGCTTCATCTGAAAGTGCTTGATGAGCTGATCTCTCAGTAATTTTTACAATTTTTTTCTGATACGGGAAATAGTATAAAAAAATATTTAAAAGGGAGAAAATGCACCGCCTATAGTGACGTCATTAGGCGGCATTTCCCATTTAAAAACACGTATTCTGGCAGACAGGGCCGGATTAAGGGGGTGGTCACATGGGCCGCGGCCCATGGCGGCAAATTTTGCAATTTTTTTAAATGTAGGTGTTAAAAAGATCGGATTCAGAAAAAAAATTATCAGTGAGAAAAGGGGACAAAATCTCTCTTTCCTGAAAGTATAGTAATTTTTAATTTTGTCGTTTTTCGGTGGTACAAGAGACAGCATCTTTGACTAGCCGAGTTAAGAGAGGAACTAAACACGTAATTTGGCCTAGAGCTCAGCGCAGAGAGGAGTGATGACGAGGACTTGAGATGAAAAGGACGAGAAATCGGCGTGGCGGTCGGCATGTGACACATATTAGCGCCTACAAGACTGCATGAATACTTCACCCATTGCGCCAAACACAGTGCGGTCAGGAGCTGTTGGCGTGAAACGCATAGCGCCTACAAGACTGCAGGAATACTTCACGCATTGCGCCAAACACAGTGCGATCAGCGTGGCGCAGCGGCGGACGTTAAAATTATTAAACCACATTTATGTTTGTTCTTTCATAATTTTTTGGTTCATTTCTTATACATGGAGGACCTTGTCCACACAGAGATAAGTTTACGGAACTTAATTTTCGCAAGTTCCGTGAAATTTTGCTATTAGTGTTGACAGGGCTTTCGCCAAAAATGTATCCAACACGATTAGGTAAACGCGTCTTATGCATCCCTTCCCCTCCGGCACGTTCACTTGATGGTTTTTATTGATGTTTCAAAACGAATGAGAAGGGGGCGGCAAAATACAGGCGGCCCATGCATGGGCGGCAAGTAGGTAAATCCGGCCCTGCTGGCAGATAAGATCATTTTGTCATATCTTCTCCAATAATTGTTCAATTCATTAACCAAGGGTATCCTCGTGTTAATTTCACTGAGTAGTTTCCGCTCAAAACAGAAATTCATCAAATTTCAGATACCTGCAAATGCTTTATTGTCCATTTTTATCGATAGCAGACCGCCAATACGACCAATACGGCAAAAAGGTTGAAATTCACATCTCGCGCCATGGCTTTGGTGGCGGAAACGAAAATCAGCATTCCGGCCAAAAGGGTCGGCAAGAGCATAACTACCTACGTTTCACTAAATTTGACCCTGTATACGGTGTCTCGAGAATTGATGATGAAATAGAAAAACTTTCCGCTTTTTAAATGTTCTCCTGGTCGACCCACAGGCCCCCAGGCCCCAGGGTTAAGTTCCCGGAAACCCCNTTAGCAAAAGATCCAGCAACCGTCGTCTCCGCTTCTTTTCCCTTTTCCCCACGACCGAACCGGTTTACCAGTATGGCCGGTATGGCTTTGGTGGCGGAAACAAAAATCAGCATTCCGGCCAAAAGGGTCGGCGAGAGCATAACTACGTTTCACTAAATTTGACCCTGTATACGGTGTCTCGAGAATTGATGGAGTAGAAAAACCTTCTGCTTTTTAAATGTTCTCCGGGTTGACCCACAGGCCCCCAGGCCCCAGGGTTAAGTTCCCGGAAACCCCTCTTAGCAAGCGAGGGCCCTACCAGCAACCGTAGTCTCCGCTTCTTTTGCCTTTTCCCCACGACCGAACCGGTTCACCAGTATGGTCTCGGACGTTATGACAACGGCTCAATGTCCAGTTATGCCCGGTATGGTTTATTGCGGCGTACACGTCGCTTTCCAGTCATCGATCCCGCGTCAAAGATGGATGTTCCCCGATGAGTATGAGCGGATAAATCCTTGTGACGTCACGCGAAAACATTCTGCTACAGATCGTCGGACTCCGCATAGATCGTTGCTCTGCTCGGGGCTGAGGCGTGAATGATCGATGATCGATTATCGATATTTCTCCATTTGAAGCTATGGTAAAAAATCGATATTGAGGTGTTCGTTGCGAGCCCCCTAATGATCGATCCTTTTTCATAGGTTTAAATGGCAGATCGATCGATATAGAGGAAAGCACGCCACGCCACTGCTGGTGAAACAAAGGCGGTCAGCGAACGAGAGCCGATCGGTTTATCGAGAAGCGTGGCTCTGGTGGGCAACGCTCAGTGGAGCTGTCGGTGCATTTGTAAAACAAGGCCCTTCTGGAAATCTGTGGAAAGTTAATTTTCAAGCAGAGAAAAGTGCTCAGTGGAGAGTCCGAAAAAAACCATTGGCGTATCCAGCAAGTTGGTAACATTGTTTTCTTTCCACTTAAAGCTATGGAAAAGTATCGATTCTCGAAAGGGGCAAGTGCTCCGACAAAAAATCGATTATTTAACACAGGTTTAAGTGGAAGGAAAGGAACGATGCCAACTTGTTGGATCCGCCTCTGAAGAAAAGTCGGATCAGGGGTGCAGAAAGTTCTTCGGCCTGGGCAGTTTCGAGCAACCAGAGATTCAGTCTACCCACTATGACATAGCGCGTTCGCAATATTTTCACCACAAATGGCCGATTCGCAGTATTTTCACCTAAAATAGCGCGTTCGCGGTAATTTCCTACAAAATTAAACGCAGTCGCATTAGGTTTCTAAAAATCAACCGCTTTCGCAGTACTTTCCTCAAAAATTCAACACTTTTTCAGTAATTTTTCCAGTAACCCTACGAAAACTGGCTAGCAAAAAAGCAAAACTTTTACAGTGCTTTTTCAGTGTTTCCCAAAACTTCACTACCCTCTCGTTAAAAAAAAATTCAATACCCTTTCAGTATATTTGGTAAGCAGAAAATATTCAAAAAATTTCAAGAGTCACCCGCGAATCGGAAACAAAATGACGCAGCCGCACTGGAAAAAAAACACATTGGATCTAGAGTCCAGACTCTTAAAAACATCGACAAGAAAAATTACTCTTGATTCAATCAGAATCTAGCTTAAATCAAGAACCAAGCCTCTTAATTTAAGCGGATTTCGTTTTGATTTAAGCAAAAATCGGAATGAATTAAGAGTATTTTTTCTTGTCAATGTTTTCAAGAGTCTGGACTCTAGATCCAATGTTTCTTTTTCCAGTGCGTGAAAAAGAAGATCATTGGTGACATCGGCTCAGAAGGTCCTAGGTTTTCCGTGACTTTTTAAAATTCCCTGACATTTCCCGATTTTCCTGACTGTGGCAACCCTGTTTATCGATATTTTTCCACAGGTTCAAATGAGAGATCAATCGATACATCACAAAACACGCCACGGCGCTGGATATCCGCGGCCGGCGGGCGGTGGGTTCACTGTGCGAGGGTGGGTCCCGGAGTTCCGTAGGAGTCGTCTTGGTCCGTTGTGGCTCATGCTGACGGAGAGGTACACTAATCAGATCGGCCATGCATTATTCATCGGGCCGGGGGGGCTGCGGGGTGGTGGACGGTGGAGTCGCGACGGATGGCCGATTGCCCGTCGTCCACGTCCACGTCCGTTCTCCCTCGGAGTCGCATGCGAGCGCCGCACGGTGGACCGAGTCAATTGGAGAAGTCGGACATGAGATTTTTGACTGAAACTGGAAATTTTGAGGTTTATTTCGTCACATTTAAAATGTCAAGGGGTGTTTATGGTAGAAAATTTCACGAGGGAACCGACGGGACCACTTTTAGAACCTCAAAGTTTTGTATAAACAGACTTATAAGCAATTAAAGTTTCCAAATTGTGTCCGACCTCCCCCATTTACTCGATCCATTGTGCGCCGAACGCGAACGCCCAACCTCGCTTCGTTACCCCGGCTCCGACCCCACTGAACGCCGCATGCACTGCAATGCACCGCTTATTGCACGTGAGCGCCGATGCCTTGCCCCTACCTCAGAGGAGGGGGGAGGTAGGGTGGGTATAACTTGATCGATTTTAGGGTTTTTCTATCCGATGGAGCAAGTGTGAACTCGCTCTTTTTGGTTTGATGGGTTTTTTCGGTTTTACGGTTTTTTTTTTTTTTTTTGGTTACCTGCGTTTTTTGCTTTATGGGGTTTTTGGGATATTTTTTGGATTTTATGATATTTTTGGGTTTTTGTGATACTTTTATGAGGTTTTGGTATTTTTGGGGAGTATGGTATTTTGAGGGGGAGAGTTGGTAATTTGGGGTTTTCTTGGTAGTTTTTTGGGACGGATTTAGTATTTTTGGTTTTTTTTCGGTTTTGTACTCACTTCAAAGAGGTCCGATCCTTTTTTTCTTAGTGCGGTGGTCACACGATGGTCATTTCGAGCTCTAGCTCATCATAGAGTGTAAGTATTCTCACGAATATTCGCACGTTATAATAATAAAACATTAAGAAACAAGAAAACTGTACAGTATCATTCTTCCGATCGCTAATAATTAGTGACGAGGATTCAAAATCCTCGATTTGAATTAAAGTATTTCTTTCACCTTGCTTTCATTAAGAAAATATGCACAAATTAACACTGATTGGTAAACGTAAAACACGAATAGAACCAAGGTGGAAGAAACTATACGGTTTACACTTCTGCGGTGGATGATGTCATAGTATGCAAACGTATACCTCTTATGTTAGTTTTGTCGTAAAAACAAGTTTTGGGACTTTTGGGAAGACTCTCGGAACGTCACGAAGGATTTTCCAGGTTACAATCTATAAATACCAGTTTTCGTAAAGAAATTTTAAGAATGCGTTCATGCTATTTATAAGGGTGCGAAAATACTTGAAAATTGTTTGAGCTGGTATTTTCGTGAGTCCGGGAGTTCGTGGCTGGGAAACTTTAGTGCCGTCGAGGCTTCAGTCCCGACATCGGGGAGTCATTTTTTATCGGAGTCAGCAACTTGGCACTGTATTGTGCGATCGTCCTCGGAAAATCTGCTGAAATGTCATGACAATCCAACTCCTGGGTGACGCATACTGTGCTTCAATTGAAAATGCATGTTGAGACCTTGGATTTTACGTGCACCTTGATTCGTGTCTGGTCTGGTTCATACCGTGCTCGCAGGATGAATGCGGACCTGGAATTGCCCTCTGAATAATATACTCGGCTGAAAAAATATGCTTCCCACAATTTGACTCATCACTTCTGGCGAATGACATTTAATGAAACTACGTTTTTCCCCTATTTTATACTAAAAGTGACTCTGATAAAGATAGACTTTTTGTGGCTGTGCTGAACACAAGGGGGAAACCCCGATAAAATGATCAAGTTCTAATTAATTTCAATCTGAGTCTAGTAATTTTACCACCTTGTAAGAGAAACTAGTACGAGTATATGATGAGAAAATTTCGCAACGTTAAAAAACAGTTACATTATTTTGTCGGGGTACGACATGCCTGCGACGAAACTGACGTGTACAACATTTTGGAGAATCTAATAAGCTAAGACGGTTCACGCTGCAATCAGCAACAAGCAATCAGAAAAAAGAGCCTGCAAAAATCCCGGGTAGCTATGTTTGCAGTGTTTCTTGTGCAATTTTTGACACTGCGTCCAAATTTCATATTCGCGCAAAAGGTTCGGACCGGAAAGTTGCAAAAATGGTCTGTGGGGGTGGGTTCTAAGTTTGCGGACTATGGCATGTGACTCGCGGACGGTTGATCTAACAAAATTAGTTATTTTCAAAATTAAAGCTCATTAAATTTCCGATGAATTTGTTACGGTGCGTTTTTTTTTCTTGAGGCAACATTAAACGAGCTGGAGGGCACCAAAATTTGGATTCGGAGTCAAAAATTACGTAGGGATCCCTGAAAACATAGCTACCCGGGATTTTTGCAGGCTGTGGTCCCTTTAGGGACTATTCGTCTGGACTAATCAGTTCGACAGAATTTCATCACAGCGGTTGCTGTGCCCGACATTCATCAGTCACCAGCGAGGAAGACTGGTCCACGGGGGAAACGTGGCAACGGGTCGTATCGAAATCACGAGCAACAAAGTGCGTCGATTATCCGCTTACATGAAATAACACTCGGAGTGCATTAGCCACAAATAAATCCGAAACGATCGGCCTCAATCAGATCAGATCGTGATCGGGGATTTCTTCTTCGGCAATATGGGTTGCCCTGCCTGTCGGATGGTCCTGAAAAATCCGCAAAAATATGATATCCTCTACGGGAAGTTTTCATACCCAGAAGCCTCAGTCGAAATCATGATATACCCACGACACAATGGAAGGCTTTGCACAAAAATACGATTTATGAGAGATTTTGTGAAATTCGGAACCAAAAGATGCCAGAGAATATGATTCAGAGCCGGATTTACGATCACTTAAAGTTTCAAGCTTGAAAAACATAGTTTAAAGAAGGAGCAAATGTTTTCTATCTACCGACTTCTTATACTTGATGCTCATGCAGAAGCGGATCGAGAATTTTGGCAACACTGGATATCCTCCACTGGAAAAAAACACATTGGATCTAAAGTCCGAAAAAATACTCTTGATTCAATCAGATTTTTGCTTAAATCAAAAGGAAATCCGCTCAAATTAAGAGGCTTGGTTCTTGATTTAAGCAAAAATCCGATTGAATCAAGAGTATTTTTTGTTTTCGATGTTTTTAAGAATCTAGACTCTAGATCTAATGCGTTTTTTTTCCAGTGCCCATTAAACCTACGCTAAATAATCGATTCTCGTCGGGGCACCTCCCTGGCCCCTCCAAGAATCGATACATTTCCATGGATTTAAATTGAGAAGAAACAATGTTGTCCTTGACTTTCCTGCTCTGTCGACCGAATATTTTGTAAAAATTTCAAGCTATTAATTTGCCTTGTTTCGGTTCGAAAAAATCAAATAGGAGCGGAAATTTTGAAACCGCGCAATGGAGATACGGGGTTTCATAATTACGCCATCGATATTGTGCTGCATCTAAAATGAACCAGAGATGGCACTTCGTTTTTACAAAATGTAGTTCATGCCAGAGAGTGCTTTCGTTGCAAGTTCCTCGAGGTATCTCAAATTGCTAGACATTCTACCTCGCGTCAGCGAAAATAAGCAAAGGGAAAGGGGGGAGGGGGTACAAAATTCTCACCTAAACGTAATGAAAAGGCAAAGGTTAAGTTGATTGGCCCGACGAAACTGCTGGATGCGCTGGCGATCCCATTTTCGGGGTCGTTGGAGATCGGTGAAATTGGCAATGGTGCAGCGCGGTGCACAGTGGATCGAGACAATAGGTAAGGTCGGACAAAATTTAGAAACTTTAAGAGCTTAGAACTCCGTTTACACAAAACTTTGAGGTTTTAAAAGTGGTTCCATTGGTTTTTTCGTGAAAATTTCTACTAGAAGCACCCCTTAAAATATAAAATGAGACGAAATATACATTAAAATTTACAGTTTCAGTCAAGAAATTCAAGTCGGACCTCTCTCACTGACTCGAATAAACGTCATTTTTTTGTGACGACGCACAGTGGATCGAGTCAAAAGGAGAGGTCGGACAAAATTTGGAAACTTTAAACGCTTATAACTCCGTTTATACAACAATTTGAGGTTATAAAAGTGGTTCCAATGGTTTTTTCGTGAAATTATCTACTGGAACTGCCACTTAAAATATAAAATCTGACGAAATAAACATCAAACTTTGCAATTTTAGTCAAGAATTTCAAATCCGACCACTCCAACTGACTCGAATAAACGTCATTTTTTTGTGCCGACGCACAGTGGATCGAGTCCATGGGAGAGGTCGGACAAAATTTGGAAACTTTAAACGCTTATAACTCCGTTTATACAAAACTTTGAGGCTCTAAAAGTTGTTTCATTGGTTTTTTTGTGAAAATGTCTACTAGAAGCACCCCTTAGAATATAAAATGTGTGCGAAATAAACATCAAAATTTGGAGTTTTATTAAAGAATTTCATGTGCGACCTCTCTAATTGACTCGATCCGCTGTGCGACGCGCTATCGTTTTAAGAAGGTTTCATTGGTTTTTTCGTAAAATTTTCTACTAGAAGCACCCCTTAAAATATAAAATAAGACGAAATAAACATCGAAATTTGAAGTTTTAGTAAAATATTTCATGTGCGACCTCTCCAATCGACTCGATCCTTTGTGCGGCGCGCGTGGTTTAAATAGGCGGTCTGGGTTTTGCACGCTATAAGTACGAGGAGCGATGCGGGCGCTCCATTTATCGATTCCCCGGTGGAAGTTTCACTCGAGCCAAAGCCAAAGTCATCGGGCGAGCGTTTTCGTCCGTCGTACGCTCTTGTTCACCACCGGACGCGGTTGCCAACGGTCGTCATTTCACGTTTCCACGTTGAGGAAAAAGAAGTTGGTTCAATATGAAGACAACACGGTGATTGAGTCAATGAAAATGGGCTTTGCAGAGGGGGGATGCAAAAATTTGAAATTTCATGGTGAGATTCCCGCACATAAATATTTCATGTTTGCATGTGAAATTCCGCGCTTTGATCCATGAAATTTCGGAAACTTTTTCAAGGGTAGTCTCAGGCAAGGTTTATACTAACTTCTGAATCATTTTGGCGCAAAGAACAACCAAAAATTGACTCTTTAAACCAGGCCCGGATTAAGGGGGTGGCCACGTGGGCCACGGCCCATGGCGGCAAGTTTAAAGGGCGGCAAATGTTGTAATTATTTTCAAATGTAGGTATCAAGAAAAAAATCTGATTCAGAAAAAAATCACAAATGAGGAAAGGCCAAAAAATCTCTCATATCCTGAGAGTTAAAGTATAGTAATTTCTGATTTGTTCGTCTTTCAGTGATACAAGAGACAGCGCCTTCCATTAGTTAGTTGAGAGAGAAACCAAACACGCAATTTGGCCTGAAGCGGCACGGCGCAGAGAGCAATGATGGCGAGAACTTGAGATGGAAAGGAGAAGCCCTATCGGCACGGCGGTCGGCATGTAACGCATATTAGCGCCTACAAGACTCCATGAATACCCCACGCATTGCGTCAAACGTAGTGCGGTCAGCAGCGGTTGCCGTGAATTTCATAGTGCCTACAAGACTGCAAGAATACTTCACGCATTGCGTCAAAAACAGTGCGGTCACTTGGTCAGCAGCGGTCAGCGTGAATTGCGTGAAACGCATAGCGCCTACAAGACTGTAGGGATACTTCGCGCATTGCGCCAAACTCAGTGCGGTGGGCGCGGTGGCTGAAATTAAGATCATTAGACCACAGTCATGTTTATTCTTATTCATAATTTTTTCGTTCTTCTCTTATAAATGAAAGGCATCGTCCACACAGAAATAGGTCTACGGAACTTAATTTTCCAGCAAAGTTCCGTGAACTTTTGCTAGTGTTAACAGGGCTTTCAAAAGCCCTGTCAAAATCAAAATCAAAATATTGACAGAAATACCGAATTCATACGCGGTGAGAAGGAAATATGTTCTAAATTTTAAAATTTCAGCGTGACGCACTGAATGGAAGGCCCCTCACATAAAAAAAAATCAAATGCTGGGGCATGTATCTGTAAAAAGCAAAAAAAATACAGTTCCACGTCTGAACTGGGACTGCCCAATACGTAGGCCGTGGGAGAATCGTGCGTACTTTTCGCGGTGCGAATGAAATCCCTTAAGGAGCGGGATAAACGCGATCCAACCCACTATTTCGAAGTAAAATTTCGCAAGAAACGGACGATGCCATTGGCTTGGTCTAAAGTTGACAACGAGAGATCTTAAATTTGCGGTCGCAATCCCAATACAAGTCATGATTGTACAAGAGTCCACCTCCGTATTCTAGTCGCAGTTCTGAAGTAAGGACGTGTCTCGACTTCGACATGAGCCCTGGAGAGCATAAACTTATACGGACCTCAGGGCTCAAGTGAAAAATTGAAATAAACGTTTACTTCGGAGGGGCGACGCTGATCCTCTACATTCAGATGGAACTGAACACATGAGCAGAGTTGCCATCACTGTAAGTTGAAAATTACCTACTGTGCTTGACACTCAAAAGTCCCCAAGAGCGGTGGCTCACCTGACAATAAATTCAGGCTTATCTCTAAAAAGAGGATTTGGTTGAACAGGTGATGGGAGTAATTTGGAAAAGGCGGCAAGTTTCCTGAAATCAACTCCCAATCTCAGAGCGATCTCTCGAAGCTGAAGCCGTAAACGAGGATGAACATGGTCCACCATCCATATTCAGTCAAACTTTCCACGAGAGATATAGGACCGGACATATCACCATATTTACCCTGACTGTGAGCTAAAAATTATTACATTTGGAGTCTTAATGCAAAGTGGGGATCACAATGCTATTAATGTGCTCAGCCCTATCTCTATGCATAGAGAGTAAATTATTGAAAATTGCTGCAAAGTATGCTGTCTGGCAGGAATGCTCCTACAGGAAAAAAGAGACAAGTTATCTTACATTTTTCAGGGATTTCGAGCATGAAATTCCCTGATTTTACAATAATTTCATGATGTCTCATGACATCCTAATCACGAAAAGTTTCAAGTGCGAAATCTCTCAGAATTAGTAGAATGCAACGTCTTGGCTAAACGAAAATGTTTAAAGATTCCGAATTTTCCTGGCTTTTCCAAGCTTTTTCTGACTGTTCAAGAACTTGCCACCCTGAGTAAGCATCACCTTAAAGAGATTTATTGAGCTTGAGGGTTGGTTTCAGAGAAACTCAGGGCACCATCGTGTTTCTCGCGAAACGTGAAACGTCACACAAGAATAAATTATCGAATAAAAAAGAACCCTGCTGCATGCAAGAACTCCATTACGAATTGATCGTCTTGCGGTTGGATTTTGTTATGCGATTCGACAACAGAGCGCGCTAGTGCGGCGAGTTGAGCACACATAGGTGGTTCATAGCCGTACTACACAGGTTGTATGTACAATTCGTGTTTACATTGTGTCGCCGATAAAAATGATAACCCAGCTGCGCTTTCGTATACAACCACCACCTCTGAGTCTCAGACGCGCACAACGGGTCGATGAGGAGAGAGTGTCAAATTATTATATTTGCTCGCGCCGTCAAATGTGTGAAAAATCTCACATTGGTCGGATCTCTTCAGGGTTGCCACAGAATTCGTAAAATTAAATCCCCTGATGTTTCCCTGATTTCCCTAGGACACATTTTAGTGAAATTCCCTGACAATTGAAAAAATGCCAGATTGTTAAGAATAAGACACAGTTAGAATTAGTTTTCAGGCAAAATTTGTTGATCAAACCCATTTGAGAAAGCAAATGATGGTGATTTGACAATTTTTCCCTGACTTGTCCGGGTTTTCCCCGTATTCCCCGACTTCGGCAACCCTGTGTCATGACGACATTCCATTAATGTTCGATAATAATCAATTGAAAGAACATGTGTTGGCGTCAAGATGTGGAGTGACTTTTGATACGAATATTTTAACTCCAGTGTGAGCGGTGCAGTATCACACTAAACTGAAGGCGTTTACGGCTGGTGCCGACAATTTGTCGTACCTCACAATAACGTGTAGGCGACGCAGCGCCGGGCGAAAACGGATCAAATCAGACGGCATTTCCCCGGCATTTCTGAGAAGACTTGCTACAGTATCTTCCAATATACGAAACAGTTGTAAATTATGCCAACAGTTTCTAGCCAAAAATAAAGCATGTTTCATATTTTTCATAAATTTCGTGGCGTCTCAAATTAATGAAATACCTCAGGAAAATATCCAATCTTTCATAAATTTCTTTCGTTTTGTGCCGCACCCTGAGTACGCTATTATATTTATTAATGCTTCTCGCTTTTTCCCAACGTCAACGAATCGGAGATCGCGCCGACTTCTCGATGCATATTCACGATTTTACAATGGGGGTGACATAACGCACGTGGAAGTGAAGAAAATGATTGACACTCGATTTCCTGCGCGGAGGTATAAATGCTATGATGCCATAAGCGAGAGGCACTTGAAGATGCAAGGCGGGCATGAGATATTACGGATGCGAGATTTGAGTGCATAATCAATGTTGCCGGATCCCCCGAAAGTTATTAGAAACAAGTTGGGTCAAAGATGGATCAAGTTCATGAAATATTTTGAGCGGAAAAATCCGAGTGGAACGAAAAAATAGGCTCCGAATTTTTTCACCTGACGAAATTCAGGGGCCGTCCCTAAATTACGTAACGGACTTTTCCGGCAGTTGCGACCCACCTTTCCTCCCCCTTGTAACGCGTTCGTGACTTAGGTCCCTTATTACCATTAACGCACCTAAAAAGTAAAATGGCGTAACGCTCTCCTCGACCCCCCCCCCCTCCAGAGTGTCACGTAATTTAGGGACGGTCTCTCAATAGCAAAAGCGCACTTCAAGTCAAATTTTCACTATTAAATAATTTTGCTGACTGTAAATTTTTGTTTGGGGAAAGTGTGTTTCTAAAAGATTAAAATGTATTATAAAAATTGGTTATCTTTCGCTATAGACTGCCGACGCATGCTTGCCCATCGGCAAAATTATATACGTTAGAACTAGTCTGTTTTAATTATGAAGTATAATTTCATTCGTATTAACATACTTTGCGCTCAGAAATTTTTAGCGGTTATGTTAGGTCCCACTGGAAAAAAACACATTGGATCTAGAGTTCAGAATCTTGAAAACATTGTCAAGAAAAATGACTCTTGATTCAAGCAGATTTAAGCTTAAATCATGAGCCAAGCTTCTTAATTTGGGCGGATTTCCTTTTGATTTAAGCATAAATCTGATTGAATCAAGGGTCCTTTTTCTTGTCAATGTTTTCAAGAGTCTGGACTCTAGATCCAATGTGGTTTTTTTTTTTAGTGGCCGTGCCAACCCGTGCTGACGGGTGACTTAAATTTTTCACACCGGATCGTCATTGTAGAATTATTGAAACTAAAAAAGAATCAATACAAAAAGTAAAATACGGCCGTTTTCTGTCATTAATTTATCGTTTAAAAACATATTTGAGGGTTCTATCCCGCCAAATACTTCGTGTTCAACTAGAAACTCAAAAATCTTGTCAACTTTTTATTTAGGTAGTTGAATTCAAACATTTCTGAGCACGTAAACTTCCAATGTGCTCTGCTGAAATTTGGCGTTACAGGGATTTCTACGGCAACCCTGCGAGTCACATTCACGGTGAGCTGACAGGACGAGCGCCCGATCAGGTATCGATGGTATCGAGTATCAATAAACATCAAAACACAATGCAGATCACATTATGAGTCGACTAGAGAGGCTCCCGCAACAGCCAACACTGGAAACAACGGGCTAGTCACTCTGCATTTATTCCTTCTTTCTTTACTCCTCCACATAGAGGTATCACGCTAAAACAGCTCCGCGCCGTACAGTATAAACTAAACAGTGATTGTCAAAGAGAGAAAGTGGTAGAAGAGAATAAAAAAAAAAAAAACTTTTATTTGTTAACGGTGCCTTACAATGGCGAAGCGTGATGATCGATTATCTATAGATCGTATTGATCGTATTCGATACATCAAACAGGTGAGATCCTATCGATATCGATTAATTCAATATGTAAACATAGCCTCAAAAGTTAACTTAGAAATCTAAGGTGATGGGTCTTTTGTGCTCGAATGTTTATTCTTTCGAGTATCAGATGGCAATGAGAAGTGAATTTGTTAGGAATTTTCTCATTTTCAGCTTTTCAATGTGAAATCCTAAGATTTTTTATATGAGGTTATGTTCTATTGTTTTGAACCAAACGATACATTGAAACACTATCGAATACGATCTATTGGGTAGTGGATCTAGGTATCGTTTGGTTCAAAGTAATAGAACGTAACCTCGAACAATTTTGGGGTTTAAGTTGAAAAAGCTGAAAATGAGAAAATTCCGACAATTTCAATCGTCATTGCCATTTGATACTCATAAAGTATCAAAAAACTATAAAAAAAACCCCCGTTCCCTCGGATTACTCAATTGGCTTTTGAGGTTATGTTTACATGTTGAACCAATCGGAATCGACACGATCTCACCTTCTTGATGTATGAGTTTATATGTAGATACCCAAGGACACTTATCAAAAACGAGAAACAAAAATGTAAAAACTTTGAACGTGAATAACAAGAAAAAAGGACTGAAATGTGCAGGGGCAAATTTTTCAAGAGGGCAGTTTTTGTCGCATTATCGATTTTCCAGAAATTTTCAGATTTATCGGTGCAATAAATAGGATTCAGGAGCCCACCAACTATTTGAAAGATACCTTCCTGAAGAAGTGCAGGAATCAGAAGTCGGTCAAAGCGAAATTACCTGGAACAAAGAATAAAATCAAATGTGTTAAAGAGGCTCTCATCTTTAAATAATCTTTAAATAACTTCTGACAGAATTACACATAGGGTAGCGAGAAAATAATAAATGTACATGCACAATTGAACAGTCTACTCTTTTTGCGGAGTGTCCAGCGCTTAAATGGTGCTAATTTCACTTCGCATTCCTACCATTCAAGGTTTTCAGGTGCTATATGGACTCCGGCACAGAATTTCCCTCCTCCACATGCAAATATGTCATTCGAGAGGTCAATAAAATGACGGCTTAGATGCAAAAACTTAAACTGTAAACGGTGGAACAAGATATTCCCGATTTCTGGAACAAATTACCTGATTTCTCCCTGAATTTCCTTAGCACTTTTCATTCCCTCATGAATCCCAAGTTTTCACGGTCCTGAGACCCCGCTTTTTATGAGGCTGTGGTCTGGAGCGGAAATGAACTGCAAGCCTGAGGTTGAGGCAAAATCGTGGTCGGTCGGAAGTCGGTGCACCGCTTTGTTAAGGAAGAACGCCGTATGGGCATTTGAATGTTGACAAATTTCCTCTTAAAAATATTTATTTATGAAGAAAGTCATGCACTGTTTTCCTTAAAAATTTTTTAACGTTCTAGACCAAACTACGAACAAAATTCTCTAAAAAATCAAAAGAAAAATATGTATAAATATTCCTAAAAAGTCATAATTTGTCGAAGGTTATTTGGCAACGTCTAAAGGTGTATGCGGCGTTGTGCAGGGCAACGGTGCAATGCGAGGGCGAGCAACGGCTCTTCTGACTCGCTTTAATGGAACGGAGAACGCCGCGCCGTGGATCGAGTCAATTAGAGAGGTCGGACACAAAATGTTTGACAAAAACTGCACATTTTGATGTTTATTTCGTCAAATTTCAACTTCCAAGGGGTGCTTGGAGAAAAAAATTTCACGAGGAAACCAATAAAACTATTTTCAGAACCTCAATGTTTCAAATAAACAAAATTATAAGCGTATAAAGTTTCCAAATCTTGCCCGAATTCTGCTGTTGATTCGCACTACTGTGCGCCGGCCGCACCGCGGTGGAATGAAACAATTACCGCGGAAAGACGGGAGTCGCTGCCGGTCGGTCGGGCTCGGGCGCGAGGATTTTGGGGAGTCCGAGTCGGGAGTTGGGACCCGAGCCCCCCCCCCACCCCCCAGCGGGGACCCGGACTAACCGGGACCGCCGCACCGCCGCGGCGGAGCGCTAAAAAACACGGCCGGAATATGTCAACGACCTGCCGAGGTGTTTTCCGTTCTTGGCTCTTGCACCGCACCGATGAGCGCTGCCACATTTTCCCGGCTTCTCGTCCTCCCAATTTCACTAAATTAATGAGCATGGTTGAGCATTTTGGAGTGAAATTCTGTGCCGGAGCAGCGTTGCAATTATTCATGAAAAATAAAATCTTGAAATTTCAGATAATATGGAAAAAAATGAAAAATATTTTTCGAAATAAAATGCAAAATTAACTGAAAGGCGACTGGTTTTTGCTTTTTGGTGTTTTTAGTGCGTGTTGCATACCCAGACCCTGAAAATATCTTCCATATTTTTCACAACGTTGTGATATTTCATGAAATATTTCAGGGAAATTTTCAATATTTCATATTTTTCATTTCACCGGTGCAACCCTGTGCCGTAGTCTATACATATAGTGCCCAAAATCCCCGAAAAATATGAATGGGGAGAAGAATTTATTCTCCTTGCGGAGTAAATTACACTATTACGGAGCGGAATATACTCTTCTGGAGTTTCTGTCATACGCTTTTGTGATGCTAATTTCACTTCGCACCCATATCACTAGGGATTTTTGGGCGCTGTACAAACTCAGGCACCGAGTTCCACTCCTTGTTTTTATCATTGCAGGTCGCAAAGCTAGTTGTAAACGTCTTTAAGTGGACCGCGTTAAGCAGAAAGGAACCACGGCACATCAGCCATTGCCAACTTTAACTGAGCAGTTTAATTTTTACTTGAAAACAGTTGTGCGGAATTTTGGGCAAATTTCAGTGAATTTTCAGCGTATTACAAAGCAAGTTCCTCAAAATTTTCAAAAAAAATCCGCACGAGCGTTTTGTCGTAAAAAATTAAATTGCCAAGTTAAATTTGTCAATAGCTGATGTAGCTTGGTTCCTTTCTGCTAAACGCCGACTAAATATTCCCTGGAGGAGTTTTCAGGCATGCAGTACAACAATTTTGGCAACACTGGGGCTTAAATCTTGAATCGGAAGCTGTGCACTATCACTCTCTCACGCTCACCTGGTTTTGACTTTTGGACTTGAGCGGAGCTTCAGGAACTCATGCCAACTCGGGCTTACGGCGGGGGCGGGGGGCCGNAAAGGGGCCGGGGCTTTATTTTCGGCCCCGAGAAGCGCTTTTTCGGCAATTACCTCAATCTTGTGGTCACATTAATATTCCTCGTCAGCCATCGCACGCCCCGTTGAGGCCACTTTACTACCGTGATGATAAGATTATGGACGTTCATATTGAATAATTAGCACACGCTAGCGCAGCGCCCGCATTGCCAGATTTTTCCACGGGCAGCGAACTCTGGAGGAATTGGACCGCGTTAAGTAGAAAGGAACCAAGCTACGTTAGCTATTGTCAAATTTAACGGAGCAATTTAATTTTTTACAAGAGAACGTTTGTGCAGATTTTGTTGAAATTTTGAAGGAATTTGCTTCGTACAACGCAGAAAGTTTACTGAAATTTGCACAAAAATCCGCACAACCGTTTTAAGTTGAACAATTAAATTTCCCCACGAAAAAACCATGAACTTCCGAAGAGGATGACGATTGTGTTCGTAAAGGGCGGTATCTTCATCAATGTTGAGACGTAGGAAATCGGGGACTGGGCAAGCCTCATTTTTCTTCGCCGGGCTACATGACTACTACATGAGTCAGCAGATGAACACGATTTTGAAACACACAGGACTGACCAATTTTGACCAAAAAAGGACGGTATGCCTTCGCCTTCACCCATCCACTCTCCTTGAAACCTCTCGGTGATTTGAAGTAAGTATATTGGGACCCTCAAATTATGATAATGCTCTTGGAGGTAACGATATGCATGTTTAATGTTTGTCATCGAACGCTAAAGCGCAATGCGTATGTGTGGCGGTGATCTTCCTATGGTAACCCAATTATTTGATTAGCAGGTTTCCGATTATTTTGACGTTAATACGTACAGAAAATGCGATGAAAACTTTTCTGACATTTTGTGACTTGGATGCTATCGGTGCTTTACCGCCTTGCTACGAAAGAACGCCGTACGAGGCTTTAGACGTTGCCGTATTTTCTACAATAAAAACCAAATTTCCTTAGAAAATTGCGGATATTTTCCTCCAATTGTTTCCAGACAATTTTGTTCGCAATATTATTTAAAAAGTCTGAGATTATTTCGAGAAAAAAAATGCATAATTTTCTTCAAAATTAAACGTTTTATCCGAGGCAATTTGGCAACTCTTAAATGTTCATACGCCGTTCTACTTACCACGGCAGTTTAGGCAAGCACCAGGTGATTACTGGAGACTTCCATGGCTATTGTCAAATTATTTCAAAATTCCTTGAGCTACAAGCTCTCGTTCTTATGAAGATACACGTACTAATTGATTGACCAGTTAATAAACTTCGAATGATCAAAATTTAAGACTGGGGAGAAGACGGGAGAAACGTTCCATAGCTCATCTGCAACTCGTAACTTCAGATCGTTCCCCCATAAAAACCGGTCCCTGATCAATATTATTGGGAAATTTACGACCTTTTTAATTGCAGTTAAGATGTGACGAGGGAAAAGCGTGCCAACGAAACGAGAGGCATTCCACTCTGTTTTCGGGGGAACGGAAGGATATAGTAAAAGGTTCAGGGCAGAATTTCAAAACCACGTCGGAAAGAGAAACTTTTCCCATTTCTCACTAATCCAGCGGAGCCGAGTCAACATTTTTAACGATCTCTTTTGTTAACGATTTGATTTGATTCTTTCGGAGACAATAACGCGAGTCAACGTGCTCGTTTTAGGAAGGTAGCGGCTGCTGGTTCTACAGGGTGATGCGAAAATCACGGACCACTAGCACCAGGGTAACTTTAGGAAACATTTGGACTTGAAACTTCGTGGATTCTCCGAGGTCATAGAAAACGTATTTTAGAACCCCGGTAAACTTTTAGGGAGACCTCCCTAAAAAAGGAGAAGAGCTTCAAGGTTTAAATAAACCTAAGTTAAATAAACCTAGGAAGGGTAGTGTGCGGGATTTTGGAATCGCCCTGTGTGTGTCGCTCCTTTTAGGACGCGCACAGTGGTTAGGAAGAGCGAGCTTACCGACTATCAAAGTCCACATAATGAGCTTCGACGAACTTCAATAAAATCAACGTTTTTTTTTTTACAAGAAATGGGGCTGGTCAAAATATTACCGATTTTTGAACCATGAGAGACGACAATCCAAAGTTATGACCATCTCCAGGGTAAAGGAAACCTACAAACAGAGGCTGAATTTTCAGCACAGCAATTTTGTCAACTCGGGTTGAGAAAACGGATTTTGAGATTTTAAAGACGTCTCTCTGGAGTTAGAACTAAAAAAAAAAAAAAAAAAAAAAAAAAAAAAAAAAAAAAAAAAAAAAATTGGCAGCTGCGATGTTCCGGCGCAGAACGTCACCTTCCAGTCAAAGTATCACAAGCGCCATGCGACGTTTAAAAATTTCCTCCGCCATTTTATTTTCTTGCAGAGAAGCTGTCCGAAAATTTCACAGCATTTGCTTTGAGTTGCCGATAAAATTCCGTGAAATTTCCTAACAGATTCAGCCAAAAAATTTCTCTGTAAAAAATAAAATGGCGGCGTAAATTTTCAATCGTCGCATAGCGCTTGTGATACTTTGGCCGGGAGGTGACGAGAAGTAGTTCCGAACCTCGAAGAAAATATTCGCTTGGCGGGAAGATAATGAAAGCGCGGCCGAATTCAAGAACCGCGGTTCAAAAATGAAGAGTGAGCTTTCTTTTCCGCGGGCCCCACGTGAAGTGCCCTACTTGTTGACTGCATTGAGGTTGACAAAACGGCGCCTTCGCGCCCCGCATCAGAGCTGGCAACGAATTCACGGCTTTCGTCGGCTCATCAGAATTCTGCATATGCCCGATACGTTGTCGCGAGAACCGAGGATGTGCTGCTTGCTCCTTTGATGTTGCGGTGTCGGAGGTGACTCTGACTTCCATCATTAAAAACGCTTTTAGAAATCCGTTGAATTCCACGCTGGGCCGACATTGTCAGATTTCTCTAGAAACGACACGTTTCTCGGAAAAGGAGCAGGAAAACCTATTTTGACTTCAGCAATGCCGAGAAAGTTAGCCAAACTGCGGGCTGATTATTGACATTGATAGATAAAGAAGACATAGGAAGTAAGGGGCTATCCTATATTGGTGTAAGTGGGTGGTTCCTATAGACTAAAGGAGAAAAACGATGGATTATCTGGACCGAGTTTATCAGAAAGGAACCAACCCACATTTTCGAAAAAATTGAGTTCAGTAATTGTATTTGTGAATATGATTAAATTGAGTTTCTCTAGGTAGTTATGAATTTCCTCCAGCCAAAAACTTCAAGTCGAAACAGAAAAGAAGTGAGATAGAGATTTTTTTGGTGCTGAGTTCCGTTTGATTTTATTTAAAATCCCACTTTTCTATTTCCACGGAAGGAATCACGTCTACTTTTACATTGTTTCTTATGCAGCTCGAACAAGCACACCCAATATTTCCCACCCGTTTCTAGTTACTTTTGGCAGAAATACGTCCATGTTGTCCTTGACTGCACACGACCCACAAGTTCGCAATCACACTGAAACAAAAGTTACGGACTGTGTAGACACACTGCCCGTTCCGGGCTCAGAGGCCGAAACTTCCGGGTGCTGGAGCCGTAGCTCCGATTGCTCCGGGCGCTACGCCCGGAAGGTTTGCACTGGAAAAAAAACACATTGGATCTAGAGTCCAGACTCTTAAAACATTGACCAGAAAAAATACTCTTGATTCAATCGGATTTTTGCTTGAATCAAAACGAAATCCGCTTAAATTAAGAGGCTTGGTTCTTGATTTAAGCTAGATTCTGATTGAATCAAGAGTACTTTTTCTTGTCGGTGTTTTTAAGAGTCTGGACTCTAGATCCAATGTGTTTTTTTTTTTCCAAAGTAAATCTGTTATTATTTTAAAACAGTGTATCTTTTTTTTTTTTTTTTTTTCCCAGTGCGGCTATTGAGCCCGGAACGCGGACGGTCTGTCTATAGAGCCCGTGCCGTGAGTATGGCTTCCACGGCTGGAGTGTTTTTCCAGGGCACCATTTTCGAGTCCGCAGCACGATCTGGCAACTCTGCGCGGAATTCGCGGCGAAGATGCATCACGGAGCGCGAGAGGCAGGGACCCCGGACCGGGTCCCGCGAGTGCAGTCGGAGCGTCGCGACGCCCGATTAGCCGACGATTTTCAATTCTTCATGACTGAAATAGCACGGCGCGGACGCGGCGGCGCGGAGTGGAAAATATGACCTGTTTCCGGACTCCACGACGTTTCAATGATACCCATAGGTCCGGCCACTTCGCGCCGTCTTCCACATCGCCGGGAGAAACGAAGAGGCCAACACAGATCAGCGGGCCGATTATCGAAATTGATAGACAAAACTGCATAGACACAGAAAACAAAAGGGATATGAAGGGATCCTATTTGATACCCATAGGTCCGGCCACTTCGCGCCGTCTTACACATCGCCGGGAGAAGCAAAGAGACCAACAAAGGACAGCGGGACGATTATTGAAATTGATAGACAAAACTGCATAGACACAGAAAACAAAAGGGATATGAAGGGATCATATTTGATACACATAGGTCCGGCCACTTCGCACCGTCTTCCACATCGCCGGGAGAAACGAAGAGGCCAACAAAAGACAGCGGGCCGATTATTGAAATTGAAAGACAAAGCTATAGACAAAGAAGACGAAAGGGATATGGAGGGATCCTATTGGTAGAAGTGGGTGGTTAAAACGGTTGGTTCCGAGGGACAAAGGGAGAAAACGATGGACTAACTATTGGGTCTCTCGTAGATTGCCGTTAGTTAGTCTATTAGCTACCTCCTTTGTCCATTGCAACCATAGTTGTAATGAGAGTCAGCGGGCTGATTATTAAAATTGATTGACAAATCTGTACAGGCAAAGAAGACAAAAAGGATATGTAGGGATCCTATTGGTAGAAGTGGGTGGTTCCAATGAACAGAAGAGGTAGCTAATAGACTAACTAACGGCAATCTACGAGAGACTTAATAGTTGATCCATCATTTTCTCCCTTTGTCAATAGAAACCACCCATTTTAACCAATAGGATTGTTCCATACTCCCTACGTCTTCCTTGTCTATTGCTTTGTCTATCAATTTCAATAATCAGCCCGCAGGAGCAGAAATGCAGAATTTTCTGAAGTCGTCATTTCCCTAACGAAAGAAATAAGTAACTACATTTCAATTTTGCCAAAGTTCCCTTCGCAAATTTCATTCTTATCAAAAGAATCTTGAGCATTTCGAACTGACAATCTCACTTATTTTTTCTCTGATTCCATGTAAAAATCAGAAAAATGTTGGTCAAAAATTACACAGATAAATTTTTTAAAACAAATGAATTTTTTAGTCAATTTTTCAACCTCGGAATGAAGTTACGTTCCTTCGCCCAAAAACTACAAAGCGTAGACAGGAAACGGTTTTTTCCTTGCTCAATTGACTCAAACTGCACAATAGATGCTTCAAATATTCGAAAATTTTCTAGGGGAAACCCCCAAACCCCCCTTAAGCCTCTCCCCGTTCGCTCCCCATCTGGACTCGCCTATACCAGAAAATAAAAAATAAAAATTCCGCGCAGAGAATCTGAACGTTTCCGGAATTTTTGCTGACTTGTATCGAGAATTAGACCCTTCGATAAATGGTTCGTTTGATCAAAAATAGCTTGCATGTACTGAAAACGAAAGCTGGTTTCAATGCCTGCATGAGCAAACAGCAAGAGAGAAAAAGAACAACGAGAACAAAAAAAGCCTTTCTACATTTTACAGACATTTCAATTTCTTGGAAAAGTTCAACCGAATGAAAAAGAACGTGAAGATAAAACGCTAACTGTGGGGAGCACGTGCAAGTATCATTATTTGTGTGAAGCAGAGATGTGCTAATGATGAAACAACCACCATCGCTTTTTTTTCTCTCTGAGACGGAATAAATTGTCTTTTGAAAAAGCGCATTGTGCTTTGCAACACGCTTGAAAATAAACGAGACTCATCAAAGGGCCTTCAGATCAGAAGATTTTATGGCGCAACAAAGCAAAATAAAGGGCCCCGTTTCGGTGCAAGTGCCAAAAACGCCTGTTATGCAGCCGCGGTATGCAGTGCTAATCTCAGATACCACCATTTCGACTCCTGGGAGCGCATGTTGCATACTTTGCAAAATTGAAGGCGCAACGTGGCTGAACGAGACAAACTCCCTCTGGCATTCAATGGAGGAGAACAAGTAACTGCATAACTACTCGTGAATTGTTTATTCCGCATGACCTACGATTTGACCGAACTTTTTCAAGCATTCTGATCTACGGCCGACGCATCTGCCCATGAATGAAGGATGTAGAATGACCCTAACCCATGGCCATGAGTCATTCGAAAAAAAGGCTTTCGATAAAAATCTTTTGTCGTTGTGTTACAGCCAAAACGTCGACGGTAAATTGGCTGTTGAAATGATACCTTTAATAAAGAATAGGTATCTCCTATGATAAAAGGTCTGCGGTATCTACGTTTTCTCAAAAAAAAAAAAAAAAAAAAAAAAAAAAAAAATTGAGCACAAACACTTTGAAGTGCGCAAACTTGCAGTTGAAAGTTGTCTTGAAGTACTCAATCTAGTATCTAATCCTGACCAAAAAATGTCTCTCCAGTCAAAAGAGGATTAGCATATTTCAAGATTATTGCTTTTACATTTTTTGGGGAAAACTGTGGGTCACACTTTTTGCATAATAAAAGTCTTCTTGTTAGTATGTGAACATTTAGAATGTGTCCAAAATATATGTATAAAAATAGTTCAAGGAAACTTACGGTCGATTTTTAACAGTAGACGGGTTTGAAAATGTTATGTTAGACTTTATATATTGGTTTAGACGTGCGTTTGATGACATTGAAATTTGTTCGATAGCAACTTTCCTGAAGTTGAATTTGTAAGTTTCAGTGAGGAAGACCTTTTTCGTGGCCACTTTTAAGTGATCATTTCGTCCGGTTTTTCCGGACTCATCTCAATGTGTAGTTACGCCCTTATGTCAGCCAAGCAACGATTTTATCCGCATATTATAACTTTTCCCTGAATTTTGGATCGCGTTTGTGCTTCTGCTAAACTCGGCACTGTGCCTGAAACCAATTAAACGATAATTTTGCTACCACACGTTTTCACTCCTACCTTGTATAATCTCTCTATTTATAACAATACAAATTTTCTCATTGGTCACGGGAATTGTCGCGTAATGCTTTATTCTTTGAAAGAATAATATGCAGATCGACGCGGTGAATAAATTGAAACACGACATTTTCTCATCAAGAGGTGGCACAGTACTGGGAACAATCGGCAAGCAGTTATGTAATCATTTCTGCAGAAAATCAATCAATTCCTGAGGAATCAACCTAATTATTTCAATACTTCGAGTGAAAAATGAATGACTACATTCTGTTCTGATTAATTCGACGTCAAACGCAAATATCAATTTAATTAAGTGATCAGACGTCGAAATTCGAACTTGTGTTCGTGATGGGCAAGGCCTTGGGCGAGGAAACTTGCAACCTGGTCCCTGAATTAAGACTTCAGCTAAAGTTCGCTCTAGGAGAACTTTATATACTTCTTCACGGATCTTATCCTGAATAATTTTCAATTGAAAGTCAACTGTAATCAGCCTTCGTCTTAGATACAATCATAAGCAAGTCGTTAAAATAATCATTGATCAAGATAGAAAAAAGGTATCAGGAAATTACGGAGGCAGAAAAAAGGGAGGAGACTCACTCGAAACAATTCAATTATCCGACTTTTTTACAAACTTATCAGAAAAACAAAGTGCATGAATGCAATATTTCTCAGCCTAGAAAAATGTTAAGAACGAATAAGGGAAATTGCGATCGCATTGCATATTTAAGAATTCAGAAAGGTTAGGTTATTACAACGTATGTTCAATAAGAAGATGCTAATTCCTTCCGACTTTCAAATTCTATGAATTTCTCCTGAGGATTCCCTGTTTTCTATGAGCTCGTCATTAAAGAAATCATAAAGCAATTGTAGATAACATTATGTTACAACAAATTAACTGAAAAAACAGCCAAAACACAAAGTTTGTGTATACTTCCCGACAGCTAGCCCTACAGTACAGCACAATATCAAAATTAGAATGGTTCAAATTATGTTCCAAAACTTCAATAATTTAAAGTGACTGGTGTGTAGTTAGACGGGTCATAAGTAGTCAATTATTGTGTTCATTTTTCTGCTTCATTGAGGAAAATTCCAAATCCTTTAATTAAATATCCTAAGTTTCCCCTGTTGCCATGTTTTTCCTGAATACTTCCATCCTCGAGCCTTCCGGATTTTCTGGATTTTTCAGAAGTGACAACCTTTATAGCAGCTAAAATTCAAGTCACAGATATTTCTACGTTCATGTTCTGTTTAAATGTTGCAATAGTAGCGAAATGAAACTTAGCCGAAACATCATTTCACATGCGCTTACTTGTCGTTGTGACAGGCCTCAGAGATCGCGCAAAGCGCAAGTTTCGTAACTCGTGACTTTTCTCAAGTAACTCGCACGGAGGAATTTCTCGTCAAAATTTTAAATTGAAGGTGAAAGTGTTGGAGCGCGCAATTTTTAACTGTCGCTCACTCGCCAGTTGGCAAGTCTTTCGAGCGTTTTGTATCCGACACTTTTACTCATGCAATGAAACGAATTTTTTCTCCTGTCGATGCGTTCGAGTCCGTATCTTGGCACGTGGTACTCACTTTCAAATTGTATGCATCATTCATAAAAACACAGGATCGTCTACACTTGGGTGGTATTTAAATCGAGCGCTTAAGATTGAGAAAAAGCATGTTAAAGTGAAGCGGATTATTTTAACATATGAGACGAGTTCCGAGAAAATCGCCTCCTACTCCTTAAATGTCAGCTCGAGTTATTTTCACTGCTACAGGTCATGGCATAATTCACTTCCTGACCGACAATGCATGAGATGTATGCCAAAGAGAAGTAAGGATATGAATTAAATCACTCAATTATTAACACTCTTCTTCTTCAAGGTTGCAGCATTCCCTTACTTTTCCAGGTTTTCAATGATTTTTACAGGAACTTATCACACTGGTCTCGAAACAAGTATTGTACGTACTTGCACCGAAAGGTTGCAAAATCACGAAAGAGCGTAGCTATGTTCCAATGTTGCCAAACGTCCCCTCGCATACTGCATAAATCTGCACGGAGAAAAAAAGTTCGGGGATTTGCGCCGACCGGTTCGGTAGGCCCGACTTCGGCGTGAGGAACTGAATATTCGGGGGCGTATGCGGGCGTGTTCGGCATAACACACCGTGGTCCCAAATTGGCCTTCGTCTGCTGATCTGAGCATTTTTCGTTCTCCGTCCCGAAGTTTTTCGTTTTGCCGACTGGGTATTCGTATCAAGCTACCGAAGATTTCAGCAGACAGGGAACGACGCTAGCGCTCTCTGTCTCTGAACGCAGGAATTTGATGACTCCGCAAATCAGTGCGCGACGTG
>NW_017547236.1:2439642-2509342 GCF_001854935.1 Bemisia tabaci
CCCAAGCGTCCGGCATAGCTCAGTAGGTAGGGTCTTCGATTAGTGTTAGGTAGGTTGTAGGTTCAATCCCCGATGTAGGCAAAAATTTCTATCCATTAAATCAATGTTCAGGCGTTGTAGTACCCTTCTATTTTATTTTTTTTTTTAATTTATTTGTGGGGGGGTTGGGTAAAAGGCCCCCTCCCCTGGCTAAGAGCAATAAGAGCCCCCCTGAATTTGATGCAACCTTGATAAGATCCACTAGATTTCGATTCGTGCATCCAAGAATTTCGGTTAGGTGTACAGAAGCCTTCGGCACGATGAGCCGAAGTTCGGTTCCCCGGACCGAGAACTTTGTGCTGACAACCGAGAAACTTCGGCTCGTTCTACCGAAGAACTGGAGTTCAGTGAACTGCTATAATTGGTGTTCCATATGGACCAATCATAGCGGCACAGGCAACCGAAGTTCGGTTACTGACGCCGAACTTTTTTTCTCCGTGCAAGGAAAATCTCAGGCATTCCTAACGGAAAATTTCACTGATATTTCTTTGATCTCACGCAAAAAATTAAACAAATTTTTGACGAAAACCCAGACACATCCTTGAAAAAAATCGAAATATTTGAAACAATGTTGCAACCTTGGAATAAAGTTGCGTTCCTTCGTGCGGGTAACGACAAAATTACCGAATTTGCCGTTATCAATGAGCATTATATTAACGGTAAAGTCGCCGATGTACTTTTTGTCGTTAATCGGTTTCTGGCGAACGCATATCACTCATAATTGAATTTATCAGTTAAGAAACGACCTATTTCTTTCTCTTTGGCGCCTTTCCCCGATCTCCCTCTCTATTCTGCCGAGCTAAAGAAGAATGCCGTATGAGCATTCGAGAGTTGCCAAATTTCCACCAATAGAATATTTATCTTTGAGGAAAGTTATGAATATTTTTCCTCGAAATTTTCAGACCTTGTAGATTAAATCTCGAACAAAATTGGCCGGAAATTTCGAGGAAAAATATTCACCATTTTCACAGTGAGTTAACTTTTTATTCCAGGAGATATGGCAACGTCTGGAGGCTCATACGGTGTTTTTCTTTAGCACGGCAGTATCATCACGCGAAACGGAAATGATTCTTTTGGCTTATCTAAACTACCCTGCTAAGGAAAAGTACAACGCTTGTGAAGAATGGGCCTTCCGAGAAAATTGATTTTAACATTAGCTCGATTGCATGAGGTCTTATCGAACGAGCCTCATGTTCATCCTCGTTCCTCGCACGTTAATGTTCCAATTTTAGTCATTCCTTTTGCACACTTTTGTTCGTCAAGCCTCCTAGAGACCCTTCATAGAGAGAGTTAAGACAACACAGCTCATGGAAGTCACAAACGGGAATAAAGATTTCACAAATTGAACGTTTTTCGTAATCTTTGATGAACTCATTCCCGAATTCCTTTCTCCGATCCTTCTCTCATTCCGTTTGTTCCTTGCCGAACCCGTAATCCCTCGGTCCATACCAGATTATAATCTTTGCAATTGATGAAAATGTTATCTTTATTCCCGTTTGTGACACTGTGAAGGCCTAAAATACGGGAACCAATCAGAAATGGATTCACATTGTCTTGACTCTCAGTATAAAGGGACTCCAGATGTCCCTCTTTGACTCTGGTTTTTCTATAAAATATTAAATAATTTCATAGGTTTGGCAACATGGTGCTTGAGCTTAAATGGCGCCCGGTATGTTCTGCCTGGGGGGGACAAAATCGGACAACCTTGACGACAAAGTTCGCGTTCGCGAGCACGCATTGTAGAACATCTTCAAGACTAGACATCGAGCGGATTTTACAAGACAGCACAAAAGAAGCCTTAGAACACATCGCAGTTGCCAAATGACGTCCTTTTGCGGACACCGGAGCGGATCACTCTTCCGGAGCAGTCGTGACGTCACAACAAAGGTCGGATGAAACCGAAAGCGCAGGGTCTTGGGATTGAGAAACAGGGTGATGGAGCCATAATCGCCGTCGTGTTATGCCGTGCCAAGATTGCCTATTCAGGTGATAAAATTATTCTTTTATTAACTTTTCCTTAATGGAGCACTTCACTGAAAAAAAGTGCCCTAGCTATATGACCCGTATCCCTTCAATTTTAATTTGAGCCCAAAGACCTTTTAGGAACTCAAATTAATGGCTTTGTTCCAACTTTCAAAGAATTAAAGGCCATTTTTTCTAAATTTACAGTCCGTCAAAGTGAGCTCTCCGTGTGAATTTGATCAAACTCATGTTTAGCCCCTAACCCTCCCACAAGTTTTGACGCACCCCCAAATCACTTGACGTGCACAAGGGGACCATGCATGTCCATGCATGGTCCATGCTTTGGAATGAAATCGAACAGATAGATTCTGAGATATGGCTGTACACAGATTTGGGGGACGCCAAACGGATGGACACACATTTTTTCAAGTCTGGTTATTTTGACTCCAGGCACCTTCAGACACTAAGAAATGATAAAATTTCAACTTTTTTCTGGGACGATGACGATACTTCCTCTACCTGCGAACGGAGCGAGAAAGTAAAAAGTTTACGGGCTGTGTAGACATACCGTTCGTTCCGGGCTCCGAGGTCGAAAGGTCCGGGTGCTGAAACCGTAGCTTCGAGTTCGACTGCTTTGTGTGCTACACCTGCAACTTTCGGGCTCTAAGCCCGGAACGCGAACGTTGTATGTATAGCTCGTTAAAACACATCAAATTACACTAACTTCTGTAAAACGCACCTCGCAAAATTCCCTGACTTTTCCTATGAATTCCCTGAATTTCCCTAACTTTTCCCGGTCCTCGCAAATTCGTAGACTTTCCCTATCCCCGCACAGTGGTCAGTGAATCGAGTCAATAAGAGAAGACGGACAACATCAGGAAACTTTAAACGCTTATAACTCCGTTTATACAAAACTTAGAGGTTCTAAAAGTGGTTCCATTGGTTTCCTCGAGAAATTTCCTTTCCGAGACACCCCTGAAAATGTAATATCTGACGGAATAAACATCAAAGTTTTCACTTTTAGTCAAAATTGTATGTCCGACTTCTCTGATTGACTCGATCCACTGTGCCCCGGTTTTCCGGACCACCTGCAACCCTGCAGACTTTTCCCTGATTTATCGATTTTTTGTGATTTTTTATGTATCCCTGTTATCTCTATTTTCTCTGAGCCTTGCATCCCCATTATTACCATACAACCTAACTCAATGTCAAAAGCGCAAATATTATACTCCGATCTAGCAATCTCGCAGGGCGGTGTTGGCAGGGTGGCAGATTGGCGCTCAGCAGGACGAGCGAACCTCTTTGCCAATTCGCAGAGAGGGAACGTGATACTGAAATGTGAAATTAAATTATTTAGCGCACGATCTGGCACAGGAGCGCGCGTTCCATAAAATCAATCATGGCGAAGGAAAACATCTCAAGGTGCCATCAAACTCTGAGCGGGGTTACAAGGAAAAAGGCTGCGAACTTCAGCGCCGTGCTTCGGCCATCACTTAAGGCGAAAATCGAAGCTCTGGCGCAGCCTTTGCAACTTTCCCGGGACGGATTAATTTTTCAATTAATTTCTTCACTTAACTTTCAAAGGGACGGATTCTAAATTATACTACAATGAGTTATTTTCGATCTTTACATGGGGGAAAATCAATTACGGCAGATATTGGATATTATATAGCGTTCGTTCGTTCGTAATTGTCGTGTGTTCGTAATTGAAAAACTACGACCCATGACAGCAGCTATTTTGGATTTTGGTTTTCGCGTGGCGTTATGAAACCATGATATAACTTCCCTATACCAAATCATGTCTTTGCTGCGAGTGATATACTTTTTGAAGCGGAAAGCTCAGAAAAGCGCTCATTTCTTGCGCGATTTGTGAATTAAGGAGTGGATTTCAGATTCTCTTTTCTGACGTGCTGAGGAAAAACGCCGTACGAATATTCGAGAGTTCCCGAATTTCCTGGGATAAAACATGTCTTTTTGAGGGGAAAATGTTTATATTTTCCCTAAAAATTTTCAGATATTTTAGATCAAATATCAAACAAAATTTGAAAAGACACATTCAAAAATTTTTCTGTAAATCCGGTTTTTATTGATCTAAACCTGACGACGTTTGATGGCTCATATGGCGTTTTTCTTAAGAAGTTTTGTACTCGTCATCATTAGTAAGTGGACCGCGTTAAGCAAAAAGGAATCAAACCACATCAACTATTGCCGAATTTAATTGGGTGATTTCATTTTTTACGTGAAAAGGGTTAGGCGAAGTTTTCAGGAGTGTGCAAATTCAACCCAAAGATTTGGTCAATGTAACCCAAAGGAAATTAAGCAAAAAAAAAAAAAAATAACCGCACGCTTGGGTTACTTTGTGCTCTACTTTTCATATCTACACAAAATTTCGGTTAATTCTTCATGCTGTATGCACAAGGGCAAATATTCGAGTGTCAACGGAAGCGACAACTCCCAATTATCCCATTCCAAAACACCGTCGCCTCGCTATCTCACACGCTAGCCGCGGCGACTTTCACACACCCGCCCAAAATATTATGACGATCACGTTAGCCGATGGACACGCTCGGGCTCCGCCGAAAACGATTCCGTTTTCACCCGAAACTTTTCCGACTCGGGCGGCGCGGTCCAAGCTTTTGTTTCGAGCTTGTTTCGGGCTCCCTAATAGACCGTTTTTCAAGTCGGTCGCCCCGCGAGCCCGATGACAATGAATGATTCAAGACGACGACTTCCGCGACGCACGCAAGAGCGTTCCTCGACGCCGGGCAAGGCGCCGCGACGCGACGCGCGTACGCTACGTCACGTGCGCTCCCGCAACGTGGGCGCCGCCGCGTCGCGCCGTTGCCGTTGCCGTCGGGGCCCAAAAAACCGTCGTCGCGGACCCAATGGGGTTATTAGAGCATATAGAACCTCTATAGGGAAATTATGGACACGTCGAAAATTTGGAGGTTACGTTTGATCAGGTCATACCTACCCAGTACCTACCCCACAAAAACTCAGGATTACGTTATTGATATCAGACTATAGAGTACCTAGTGGTTTGCACGAGCATTTTGAGGGGACCCCCCCCCCCCAACAGAGTCAAAACGAAGCCAGAGTTACGGGGCGGCTTGAAGTTAGCTCCTCAAAAAGCGTAGTCCCGAGAAAAAGATCAGTCAATTTTTCGCCTTGGTCAGGATACAGAATTTCCGGATTATGATCGATTTTATACCCTCTTCTGGCACAAAAATGATAATAAAATGATAAAAGATACATTTGTAAATTCTTCCAAGTTGGGTTACACCACATACTTAGATACAACAAGACACTCTGTGAGGATTGCGGCACCTGCGGACAGATTTTAGGGTAGAACCACCTGAAGGGTAGAACCACCTAAGTTAACGCGTGACCGAAAAAAAAGTTAGACTCGCCTCTTCAAAAATTGATCTACTAAAAATTCTTCCTCCGAGGACGGTCTCACATGAAAAAAAGGATAAACCCTTCTAATTTTCTGGGTCATTTTGTTTTTCTTTGTTTTTAAATGAAGACGTTCTAATACACCAATCTAATTGTAACCCTAGCGATCCGTCTTCTTCCTCAAATGCTCCATCCGGAATTGCCCATGACCAGTGAAACTCTCAATATGATTGTAATTTCTTTTAGAGGGTCAACGAATGATGAATGTCAATATACTCTCCTCGCCGGGTTTTTTCCCGGATCTCATTGAACTTCCAACTTTCATTGGATCTCTTTGAATGCTAACGCAGATTCTAACTCTGTATTATGATTTTGAATCTAATGTAAAACTTAAAATATTTAACGTTATCTCTTATATTCTCGAAATAGAAGAAGAAAAAAAAAACAAATTCAACCGATCAGGCAACGCTGCCAAATTGCTATAACAGAGCACGGACGCGCCCTTAATCGGCTCATAGCACTTGAATCGCGAGGAATGTAGCAGTGATTGCCATTACAATGAGAAAGCAGCGGAGCTTTCGAGCACTTGGTAAAAGTAACCAACGTGACGTCACCCGCGATAAAAACGGAACGCATAATGGCTGCCATTGTTCGCGATATGATTAGACGGCATCGCCGATAGAGCCGAATGGAATTAAGAGCACCGTATTAGCTTCTGGACATTGCCGCGCGATTGAAATGGCGATTTCAGCCTCTTGAAAGGTCAAAATTCACCACTTCTTAACGGAACTAGGCCACGGGTTACAAACAAAGGATGGTGCTAATGGACTACGATAGAGATAGGAATCAAGCATTAATATTTCACTCAGAACAGGTCATCTTATGGGTTAATTTCTGAAAATAACCATAGGTAAGCAATCACCATTTTCAGTCTAATGAATTTTATTTGAACCGTAGTTTCGCGATGAACTGTCTGAGGCCTACCAACTTGAGGGCTGATTACTTATTGATATAGATAGATACAGCGATAGACAAAGAGAAAAAAAGAAAATGGAGCAATCCTAGCGGTGGAAGCGGGTGGTGGTGATGGGCAAAGGAGGTGAGTCAGGCGCCAACGCGCCGAATGCGCCTAAAAAATCGGCCATGGCGCCTAAAGAATGAAGGCTCTGCGCCAAAGTGGCCCCTAAAAATTGCCCCTTAAAAATCTGGATTTTCACAGGACGTCACATTAAGAAAGAAAAACAAATCTATTTGAATTGAAAAAACTCAGAATTTTCAGCACTACAAGTGTAAGCTTGCTTTTCCTATTCTTCACTATCTCATTCTTATAGTGCTTTTGTTTTCCCAAAGTTACAGCTACTTACTATTTCTGTTACAAAAACATGTCGCGTCTAACTTTTCACTTAATGCGCCGTAATATATAGGCTAAAAGTCAATTTGGCCCCTAAAAAATCTTCAATGGCGCCTAAAAATCGGGCTTGATGCGCCACATGGCTCCTAAAACTCAAAGGTGAGTTTCGAACACTGTGAGTGATTAAATCCAATGCAGTAACCCATGAGGGACCCTATAGTTGGTCCATCACTTTCATTCTTAGTCTATCGGAACCACCTGTTTTAACCAATTAGATCGCTCCATTTTCCGATTAGTGCAGAAAGGGCATTCCTTGGTTTCGGTGTTTCTAAATCTTCATTGCTAATTCATATTATATAGAGAAGAAACTATTGGGTGAATTTTCTGAAATTTTTGGTTTTTAGCACTGTAAAATCATAGAGAATATTCGGTAAAAGTTTCAACGAATTCCATGCACTTGTTTTGATTATAGTGGATGAAACGTTAACAAACATCCTGAGACACCGCAACCAAGATATGCCTTTTCTGCATCCAGCGCTTCCATTTCTAAAAGGCTAGAACATGTTGTCTCTGCCTGGGAATTCCGCGATTGTTTTTCGCGAGGAACTCAGCGTCGCTCCCGGGAGGAAACGTTCCCGGCCCGGTAAAATCGCTGGAAAATCTCGTTACTGAGCGGAAATTCCTTGCCAGATTCATCGGTCCCGCGCCGCGCCGCACAGAGGATCGAGTCAATAGGAGAGGTCGGACAAAATGTGGAAAATTTAAACGCTTATAACTCCGTTTATACAAAACTTTGAGGTTCTAAAAGTGGTTCCATTGGTTTTCTCGTGAAATTTTCTTCAAGAACCACCTCTTAAAATTTAAAATGTGACGAAACAAACAGGGTTGCTACCATATCTAGAAATTGAAATTCCCTGACATTTCCCTGATTTCCCTGGCACATTTTACGAACTTCCCTGACAACTGAAAATATGCTGGATAGTCAAAGAGACATATTTAGAAATAGTTTTCGGGCGAAATTCGTTCATCAATTTTTCCCTGATATTTTCGTCATTTTCCCTGACATTTCCAGGTTTTTTCGATTTTTTAAAATTCCCTGACATTTTCCGGTTTTCCCTGACTGAGGCACCCCTGAATAAACATCGACATTTTCAGTTCAGTGAAAAATTTCATGTCCGACCTTTTTTATTGACTCGATCCACTGTACGCCGGTCCCCTNGGGGGGGGGGGGGGGGGGGGGGGCTCGGGTCCACGGCGGCGGCGACGGAAAACAGAACGATGAGTATTGAATCGAAACGGATATTATAACGCCTGTTTCTCAACCTCTTCACGAGCTAATAATTTTCGCCGGCTCCGTCGCTGACGTCGTCGCGTTGCGATTTCTCCCGCGGTGGAAACGGAGCGCGCAAGGCACAAATTCGCCGCGAAGTTGCGTAACGGGACTCGGGCCAGAGGCGATTTTGCGAGTTGGCATCACTGTTTTCCCTCCATATGAATCCATTAAAAATATCGATTCTGGTAGGGTTGCCACCAAATCTAGAAATGAAATTCCCTGATTTCCAGGACACATTTTGATAAAATTCCCTGACAATTGAGGATACGCAGGGTTGCCATAGAATTTAGAAGGTGAAATTCCCTGACATTTCCCTGACACAGTCGGGAAAAATTCCCTGACAATTGAATAAATGCCAGATGGTTAAAAAGTCGTAGTAAGAAATAGTTTTGTGCATCATTTGTTGTTCGAAACGTCAAATCCATTCTAGGAAACAAATGAGGATGATTTGACGATTTTCCCTTGACATTTTCGTCATTTCCCCTGACTTTTAATAATTCCCTGACATTTCCCAGTACACCCTGACTGTGGCAACCCTGTACGCTAGATGTTTAAAAAGACATGATTCAAAATAGTTTCCGGGGAAAATTCGTTGTTCGAAACATCAAACCCATCATTGTAGGAAGGAAATGAAGGTGACTTGAAAATTTTTCCCTGCCACTTTCGTCATTTTCCCTGACTTTTCAACATTCCCTGACATTTCCCGGTTTTCCCTGACTGTGGCAACCCTGACGTAAATTGAGGGGAAACAGTATTGCCAACTTTCAGAAGTCGCCACAGGACTCGGACAATGATCTTTCGGAGCGCACTTGCAGCCGACCGCGGCTTTACGATCGCTTGTGAGTGGGAGATGCGACCTGTCGGCCCAGATATCCACGCCGGCTGCTTCCGACTCGAAGGGGATAATGAGAGGTGGTACAAGCGAATTTCTACTCGCTCCACTGCCGTCCTTACTACGCAAGAGAACGGTAAGTGCAAAAAAAAAAAAAAAAAAAAGGTTTTCCAACTAACCGCGAGAAAAAAAATCGTAGGTACGTGAATTTGATGGCTCCTTGAGGGTATCGCAACTAATCTCCCTGGCATCTGATAAATAATTAGACGCATTTTGCAATTAGAAACTACCGTTTTTGCCTCATTTCAGAAAGGACGTATGTGACGTTAGTTTACCTACACACAGAAAGTATTTTTACAAAAGAGCCAGAAATTGTAGTTCCTAATTGCAAAATGTAGTCGTAGTTCCTAGTTGCAAAATGTAAGTAGTCGTAGTTCCTGATTGCAAAATGTAGTCGTAGTTCCTAATTGCAAAATGTAGTCCAGTTGCCAGTCTGGACAATCGGCTGTAATCTAGGACTATTTTACTTTTAACGATTAACTTCTCGAGGAAACCGCAAAAAAATGAAAAGATGAAAAAATACAAAAATAATATAGTAAGGTTCTTGGAAAAATGAAGACATTTTCGTCCAAAACGAAACCGAAAATTTTTTTTTGGATGAATAATTGAACGCAGTTTGCAATTAGAAACTACCGTTTTTGCCTCATTTCAGAAAGAACGAATGTGACGTTAGTTTACCTATACACAGAAGTGTTTTTAAGCATGAATGAGTCATAGATTGTAGTTCCTAATTGCAAAATGTAGTCCAAACGCCAGTCTGGAAAATTGGCTGGCAACGATTGACTAATAGAGAAAACCGCAGAAAAAAATAAAAAGATGAAAAAATATAAAAATAACTTGTGCTCCTCGCCTGTCACATAGATCGATCACTACTACTCAATCATCACAGTGATTTTTCACTGCTATTGAGAGGCATGTCATTTCACGATGATACAACTTTACGCCCACGTGGGAGCGCGCGTTGCCTACACTAAAAACTGAAGGCGAACTGATACGGCGTTAAAATGACCTCTCCAGGGGTGCAAAATCTGCCCGATCATGGGTAGCTGGATCGGTAAGGTTCTTGGGGAAATGAGGGAATTTTCGTCCAAAACGACACCGAAGAAACTTTTCAGAAAAAATTCCGACAATTTATCTAGCTATCTTTTCAACTTATCGGGAGACGTTTCGAGCGAATCTTCATTAGAGAGCACAAAAATAAAATAATTAGATGAAAAGTGGTCATCAGTTCGATAAATTTGCAAAATGTCTACGAAAACAGACTGACCAGAAATCAGTACTTCTTCTGTACTTTTTCAGTGCATTCCCAAGAAATTCAAGACCTCCTCCACAGAAAAATGCAGTACTTTCGCAGAGCCTCCAATTGACGAAATTCGAAAAATTTCAATTTCTCGCTCAAATTTCGACAAAAATGAGAAAAATTTCGGACCTACTTGAGGAATTTTCGCACTTTTTCAGAACTTCCGGACCGCCCTTAAAAAATCGATACTATTTCCGGACTCTCCGAAAATTCCGGACTTGTAGACACCCTGATTGGGGAAAGTGAGATAATTTTTCGGAAGTGAGTGAGAAAAAAATCCCAGGCCCTGTAAGACATTTGGCCAATGGCACTTTTTAGACTAAATACCAGCGGCGAGGCGTGAATGATCGATGATCGATCGCCATTTGAAGCTCTGGTGAAGAATCGATTACTAAGGTGTTCGCTGCGAACACCCTGATAATCGATCTTTTTTCATAGGTTTAAATGGCAGATCAATCGATATATCGCAAAGCACGCCATTCCACTGCTGAACACAAGTCTAAAGAAGTCCTCGTGGCAGTGGTTGAGATGAAAAACCTGTGAGCTCCAGTAAATCACGTAGCCAGACAAAAATTCGAACCGCTAATTAAAAAATTACCACTTAACAGGACAATCCTCATGATCGCGGGGAAACATAAATGTAATTGTTCCGACCTCATCAGTAATTGCACCGATTAGAACGAGCTGCGCGGCTATCATGCGAAAGTGTCGAGGATCATAAACCTCGATTGGAAGAAATTATCGACACGATTTCTTCGCGTATCTGCGACGGAAAACACATCGATAATTGAAACTTCAAAACTTGAGAGAATTTTAAGGGTCTCACAAAGCAGCCGGAGCAATCTGAACCGATGACATTCAATGCCGAGACAATAATTGCACAGCTCATCGTTGAACAGAACAAAATGCACGTGCAACTAATCGTTTAAAATGAGCAGATATTGAAAACATGACCGGTATTGAAAAGCTCCGACACATCTAAGTATCGATCGCTGAAGAGCTTCAGGGATGCAAAAAGTTCTTAGCCTTTCTATTTTTCAAATTGGCTTCTCATTTAAAAAAAAAAAACCTTTTTCCACAGAAATTGCAGAAAGATTACTTTTTCATGACTCTCGTACAAGGAGCCGCGATTGAGGAAAAAACACTTACTTTTACTGCAATTGAATCGGTCAGTTACAAAAGGACTCAGGCGCCAAAACTAAGAATTCGAGAAAAATGGTGGTAACGGTTTTAATTCATCCCTTCTAAATCTCAGAGCTATGAAATATATTAAAGCGATGAATTGATTAATCATGTTAATAATAAATTCATCTGCATTATAAAACGGGTTGGTTCATACAGTTTCTACCGTTTTTTCTGCATTTTTATAACTGGCGCTTGAGCCTTTCTGTAACTGACCGCTTCAATTGTACGACAAACCCTGACGCACTTTAACAAAAATACGCGATATACCGCCTTTCCCATTTTAATAGGTACATACACGGTTTTCGGGGCCTTCCCATTCTCATACGCGACCAATCGCAACCCGCCCGGTCACTTGGTCGAGGAATTTTTGCACCCCTGAATTGCTTGAGAACCAAAAAGTTGCAGAAACGCCATGGGGGAAAGAAGGGCATCAGTCAAAGCGATGAATGAATTGGACCGCGTTTAGCAGAAGGAACCAAGCCACATCATCTACCGTCATTGTCTGGGCAATTTAACTTTTTACAAGAGAAAGTTTTTTTTTTTTTTTTTTTCACGAATTCTTTTGAAATTTTTAAAGAATTGGCTTCGAACTATACAGAAAATTCATTGAAATTTGCACTAAATCCGCACAACTGTTTACATGTAAAAAATTAAATTGTCCTGTTACAATTGGCAATAGCTGATGTGGATTGGTTCCTTTCTGCTTATCGCGTTCCAATTACCTAATCACATTTTTCTATAGTGTACGATTTAGAACGGGTCTATTAGTACATTTTCGAATATTTTTCTCGTGCATTTATTCCTGGCGCATAGGTTTCTTTAATCATGGCAGATTCAATTATTGGCCTTAGAATCCTTGGATATTCTGCCCTCGTTCTCGAGTCATCAAATTGCAATACTCGCCCTACGTGGGTACCTACTCTGTTGTTAGAGAGCTGAAGAGGTGAGAAAAGCGAAAGCGCCTTCAATATCGGAAATGCAACACGCACATCCGCAGAACACAAATAGATGCATCAAGGCGCCGCAACCAACTCAGGTCGGGATAATCGCCGATTCGAATCGGTATTTCTAAAATAGACTTGTAGATTTATTCTTTATTAGCCAGAAAATATACCTAATACGGGGGAAAAAAACAGTAAGAAATGCTTTAATGGATCAGTTCCAAAGAGCTCTAAAATATTAAAGCTGTGGATTAATCAATCACATTGATCTAAAATCTATGATTCAAAACGCATTGAATATCATTACAGTTTCAAATGTATTTCTCATATTTTCATTTTTGGCGCTTGGGTCTTTTAAATAATGACCGATTGTTATTAAATGTTGATAAATGTATGAAATTCCCGAAATCGAAAGCGAATTAATAAATTGATGTTCATTTTTCCTCATAAAAAACCTTCTAAATTTCATGCACTTACGTTTCAAAGGCAGTTATGAAAAATACAGGCAACATCAAAACAAAATGTCTAGAAATGAGTGATCTGCAACTAAATTTTCTACAATGAAGTGAAATTTGGCAGAAAACTACAATCTGGAAACTTTAAGCCTCTCCCGTCTATTCATTGATATTCTCCAAATTTTGACTGACTTATCTTAGAATATACCAAAGACAGCATTGTAATTAACAGCAAAATTATCAAAGGTGTACAAAGGAAACCTTCAATTTTATGAACTTCTGGGTGTGTTTAAAATACACGGCTAAACGGCAGTGTAGATCAATGTTGAAAGTCATTATACCTGTACCTCCAACTGAGATTTCATGCAGATTCCTTGTTGAATTTGGGGTTTTCAGAGGAAATTTTTGGAATTTGTACCTATTTTTTCATCATATGAAAAATGTAAAAATGAAAATATAAGAGTATAAGTAAGTAACAATCATTTGTCATTGATTGGTGCTTACAAATAAATTGACAGGAAAACTTTTGAAATGCCGCAATTGAGACGCATGTCTTTTACTTTCACCATTAATATTTTTCATATTATGATATCTACCTTGAAACCAGTACATAAAGTATGTATCTTGTTCATAAAGACCACCTTGTAAAACAACTGATGCAATCTATCTACACATCATAGGTGAGAATACAAATCCGGGAGGTATACCCATCCGAGATGCTACAGGTCTGCTATCGTAGATTCTTGATATTTAAAAAGATTGATGCTTCACTAAGTTTCGGGTGATTTATCCAAGCCTTGTTCAAGAACACTCTCCAAAAAATTTGCCTGTATGAAGTTACGTTAATTCATTTTCAGAAAAGTAAAGAAGCAGAAATTCTGAAACATTGCTTTCAAGAAATGTACATCGATGGCCAAAGTGTGAAACGACAAATCTCCTTTGGGACGTTGCAGACTTCCTGTCATTCGTCATGATTTTTTTGAAAAACTAACCTAGGTAATTCATCAAAAACTTTGTTGATTTTTCTTCTCTATTAGCCGAATATTCTGTCAAAGTTTTGGACTTGAGAGTTGGCTAGTGTTTCCTCGAAAAAATAACATGGAGGCGGACATTTGGAAACACTGCAATGGAGCTACGTCGTTACGCACTTAAGCCATGGATATTCATGTTTTCACCATTGATACTTGAAGCGTTGTCTGGACCTTCCTTGACATCTGATCGAAAATAACTCTGTTGAAAGATTTCTCGTGAAAGAACTTTTGGCTAAGCAGTCACCTAAGTAACTATGAATTTAGCGGATGAACCAATGTCTTTGGCAAATGGTTACGCAGCAGAATACACATCATGAGTGCGCATAAATGTCATAATCGGTTGTATTAGAGAAGGGTTGTAATAGGAAAATATAAAACCGAAGGACTCTGCCAATCGGTAATGATATCAGCAGATGTGATTCCAATGACTGATGAATAAAGCCTAGTGAAACGACGGATGACAGGAGGTAAACATGCAAAGAAGAAACACTGCCAATCTACTGTGCCAAAAAGGTCGAATGTCGCAAGGCTGAGGGGTCCTGCTACTATTGATAATCCGAGAAAGACGAGTGATAATAGGTTACCTTTTGGGTTTCCAGCGCCTTTTAAAAACCTCGAGCATTGGTGATGGTGAATAGTCCCAGCATTTAATCACGTATCATATCACAAAACACTCCGAAGGATTGCACAACTTAAATTTCGGGATAAACCCTTCGTAAACACGAAAATGACGACGGAACAAGCGCACTGAACTCAAGTTTATCGGGCACTCGCGCTTCGTAAACACAGACAGATGATCGCGCAAGGCACAGCACACTCACGGCGTGCTTTCCGTCCACGAATCGAATTTCGACTAGTCGTTCGCGAGCGCGAATGGCAGTCGAGCGACCTGCCGACAGCGGAGACGCGCTGTCTCCGAAGATTGACGGACTTGGCCGATCCGATTCACTATACTTGCACTTGTGTTGCACTTGTATAAGTTGCACAATTGCACATCGTGCACATCCTACAAGTACTCAAAGAATGAGTTGGTAAATAATTCTTACTGTTTAAAGTACATTCAGTTGCTGAGGAGAGGACACACGAGGAAAATCTTTTTTATTTAGGGAATATTTGTATAATATTTTATTTTTTATGAGAAATTTTATTTTTATGGGGATTTTTTTTTTAAATTTATAAATTATTTTAATTGGTTTTTTTCTGTTAAATTTTTACATCTTTTTATTTTTTGAATTGAGAAAAATTAGTATTTATTATTTTTATTGATCACACAAATAAAAATGAAATTAAAATATGCCAAAGTTTATAATAATGCTTCTAATGATACGTTCATTTCACTTCATGGTTTTACGAATTTACACAGCCAAAATTTAACAAAGATTTCAAAAATAAAAAAAATTTCATCCCACCACCCTTTAAGTATGACTTGTGGTGGGTGGTGCAACCAAGGAAAAACAAAAAGTATCATCAAAGTAACAACTACAGTCACAAACTCGATTTTAAAAAATTTTTTGACAGAATAAACGATAAAATTTTATTCGGAATATCTTGTATTCATACTAAAAAAAAATATTGCATGTATAATAAAAGAATAATCTTGTATATTACCAAGATTTAATCTTGTAGTATAAGAGGTACTTTTTCCAACTCAATACAACTTCTCCATATGACGACCAAGCTGCAAGCTCTCTGACAGCTAGATCAATCTGTTGCGTGAGCAGCCCTAGATAAAGCGTAAAACAAAATTACCAAAAAAAAGTACCCAAGATCGACTTGGAGAACTAAAAAAACGCATGTACAAAATCCAAATAAATCACGCAATAACTGTTAGTAGCAACTGCAGCAACTTACAGTAAAAGTAGTGTGTCAACACATTAAATAAGTCGATGCGCCTTCAGTTAATGATAATACCAAAACTCATACCTAGAGTCCCTTTATACTGAGAGTCAAGACAATTTGAATCCATCTCTGATTGGTTCCCGTATTTTAGGCCTCCACAGTGTCACAAACGGGAATAAAGATTACATTTTCACCAATTGCAAAGATTATAATCTGGAATGGACCAGGGAATTACGGGTTCGGCAAGGAACAAACGGAATGAGAGGAGGAACGGAGAGAGGCATTTGAGAATGGGCCGATCAAAGATTACGAAAAACGTTCAATTTCTGTAATCTTTATTCCCGTTTGTGACATCCATGAGCCGAATTGTCTTGACTCTCAGTATAAAGGGACTCTACTCATACCCATCTGTATGTTGTGTCTTGAATGAATGGTGTATGGCTTCACCAAAAAACAGAAAACAACAGAAAATTTTAAGGTTATGTTTCCACTTTACTTGTTGTTTTCGTTTGTTTCTCTGAAGTTCTCACTTGGTTCTTACTCAATCGTTTGAGGCACCAAGTTTTATAGTTTTCAGGTATTAGTTTCAACACCAAGAAAGACCTTGTTCAATGGCTCTCGTGTTATGATCGCCGATTTATATAAGGGTCTCCCCTGAGGCGTTACTCAAGCGCAAAAATTGCGTGGCTTGGTGGAATTTTCGACGTGATGGATGACGATGATTCGGATTCAGATATGACAAATTTTTCCGATGGTAAGATTTTTATAGTTTTTCTCATTCATTCCAAGTATTCTCCCCTTATCTCAAAGTAGGTTTAGGCAATTGAAAGCGTGTTCTTCCGCAGGATACAAACTGACACGATTCCACCTCAGTACCAATTTAACGATCATTGCATATCACACCTATTTATAACATACTGTAAACGTGGACATGAACCTAGTCTCCTCTCAGCAAGCAACCTCAAGTGACTAACGCCAAGTTTATGCGCTTTCTAAGTGCAATAGTAGACTAGCTGCCTTCATTTCAGCATTGAAAGTGATCACACATATTGAGATTGTGTGGGTATTTTCTATCTCACTCCAAAATACGCTGATGGATGATATCTATTTAGCTTTGGTGTTAACTCTTTAACAGAAAGGAATTAAATCACATCAAAATCAACTCGAAATTCGAGGCTATGAGGTGTTATTTCTCTAAAAGAATCAATGTAGAGGCAAAGTGATCTGTCTTTTTTTCACGGACTTTAATTCCAAAGATTCTGTATAAGTTTATGACAGAGTGCAAAATTACCTTGCCTTCTTCCTTCCTAATTTTTCCCGTTTCTCCTCTCTTTTCTAGATGATTTCATAGATGATCAAATGGAAACATCCGAAAATGAATCGGTTGTGGTAAGATTTTGTGATTCTTTATTTCATGGTGCTTAGGTACATGATGTCGTATGAATAGACTTCCTTTAACATAGGCTCTAGCCGTCCCTTTATCTCCTAACTTCATCCATAGTGAGAGATAGACATTTTCTTTAAGCGTGTGTTTAATTCTTGAAATTTAATCATCAAAGAATATCATTGCTTGGAATATTTCTATTTTTTAGGAAATATTATCCAGGAAGGTACAATTTTGACGTAAAAAGCTTAGTTAGTTCTGAACTTAGCCTTTCTAATGCTTGTAACGTCTCAGCTTAAATTTTGCTTTAATTCAATTTGATGCATACATTTACTGAGTTTTTGAAAATGAATGAAAGAAAATTGTGTCACAAATCTAGCTCTATTCAGAGACAGAACATTGGTATGAAAATAGATGTCTAATGAATGCAGCGCATGCTATCCGCCTTTTCAAGCAAAATGGCGTACATTTGACTTAATTTGTATCAAACATTTTTCTTAATTCCTATCTCTAACAGGGACATGTTCCGCACTATTTACGAATATTGTCACAGAACCCGTCTCCTGTTGATGACCAATCAAACGATTCTTCCTACAACGCCTCGCTGGGAGGCTCTATGTCCTTCTCCTCTGCTGCATCGTCAATGTCGTCAGCTAGCTCTGTGAACAGTGTAGAAATGTATCACTCTCCCACATCATCAGATGGCTCAGATTCACCGGTAGTGGTGGAACCGGGTAGTCGAGATCTAAGGCCGATAAGCTCCTCTTCATCTGGATGGTCAGATGGAGAAGCAGGGTCAAATTATCAAGTTCCAGCTGCTCATCCTGCTCCGACCCCTGTAAGTGAGCTTTTTTATACCTATTACCTACAAGAGAAGAGATGGTGAAATTTTTTGAAAAATTTTTAGAATGAAAAAAACTGCTGTCTCTTTCCAAATCACCCTCACTAAACTTTTTTAACGAGTTTGTGATACCAAATTTTCTGCAAGCTTGATGCTTTATTTTGCAAAAATTGCAAACCCCATGATGGAAAGATCAATAAGAATGATCAATTTAAGTTATTTGCTTGAAGAACAACTGGTTGATCCTCTAAAAATTACATGATAACAATTTAAGGTAGGTACCCATTGTGTTTACTATCAGCAACAAGTACACAATATTACTCCCATCAGTAAACAGTAGAACTTTTTCCTTTACAGTGAAAACTCTCATCAGTTAAATTTTAATTGATCGTGAAATAATGGTATGGAATTGGATCAAAGATTTTTGCTTCAAAGGTAGAGTAGTGTTTTGTTCGAAACAACAAAATGTTTCCATTTTTTTCTTGTTTTTTTTTATGCGATTCTGAACAACCAAGGAGAGAGCAACCTCCAAATTTAGGTTAAAAAACAGCGTTGCTTTTTTGAACAACATATTAACAACTTGCTTTGAGCACGTTGCAGTTGTTATACAACAATGTTGCCTCAGGAGTTCCCAAACTTTGCGCGCGAAAATAAGCCCTGCCCCCACAACACAAAACAACTCCGAACAAAATGTGATTGTTGCTTGTTTTCAAAACATGTTTGTAGTGTTGCCTCTGAACAAAATACGACTTAGGTGAAAAGAAGTTAAGTTTTTTTTTGTTTTTATCACAAATTATTGTAAATGTCACAAAGGAAATATACTATTGCACAAAGAAGGTTTTCTCATATTTTTACATTGACTAAAACTCTTGTTTTGATTCTGTATGAAAGGTTGCCAATGTGATGGAAGCTGCTGCTCAACCAATGGCACAGCAAACAGTTCAAAGGGTTGTAGTCACTGAACAAATTCCAGGACCAAGTTCAGCCTCAACCTCTTCAAGCCCGAAATCAAGTAAGTGGAACAAATGTAATGAAAGCTATTCAGTGAATTGAAAGCAAACATTGCCAATTTAAATGATTGATTGAATAAATGAACCAAAGCGATATAAATTTTAAACTTTTTTTTCTGAAATATAGTTTTAAAAATAAGTTTAAAATTTCCGTCACTTTGGTTCATTTATTCAAACAAAGCAATGAAAGCTAGCTGTATAGTTATTAATTACTGACAATCAGGTTATTTTTATTAATGAAGGTTTACACTTATTTCAAAATGTTCTCTTTTTACAATTGACCACTAGACAGGAGTATAAAATTGGGAGCCATACTATACGTTTCCACTTCAAAATTTGACATAGAATATTATGGAAGCATTAAAAATTTCCAAATTTAATGTTCAAAAGAGAAAATAACAGTTAAGTAATCTCGATATTAATTCCTATTTCCCACTCTTTAAAAAATTGAGCCATGAAATAATTTTGGTATCTTGTACAATGGAAGAATTTTCCTGTGTAGGTACTAAATTTTTCTTTGACAAAATTAAAGATACCTCACATATTAAGAGAGGGAGGAAATCTAAGCGAAACAAGGTTGTACTTATTTGTTTAACATATTGGGGGTTTTTTTTTTGTCCTCCCAGGAAAAAGACCAGCTGATGATGATTCAGATTCCAACGATGTTGGGAATGATGATGGTAGTTATTGCTCAATTTGTTTAGAGGTGTACACCAACTCAGGAGACCACAGAATTGTCTCAATTAAATGTGGTCATTTATTTGGAAAAAGCTGCATAGAAAGGTGGCTTAAGGTGGGTGAACTACTTTCTTATTTATTTAACATCTGTCCATCGATAATTGTCATAATCTAAGAATGTTATGACTACCCGTTTTTAATCATGTTGACTTTGATGGTGTTCACCTTATGAAGTTGCCTTACTGACGCAACAGGCTTACTAGCCATTTTGACCTATACCTATGGCAATGGAAACCAAAGAGTAAGTAAGAGTTGCAATAGTAGGGGGTTGAGAGATACCCCCTTTCCGGAAGATAACACAGGTTTCATTGTTCATCAAAAATATCTCGAAATCAAAGAAAAATTTACCCTTGGAGTTTTCAGAAATCAATTTGCCAGATTTTTCTTGAGAGATTGATGGGCAATACATGCCAATTTTTTCTTGAACACACCAAACAGGTGGACCTGGAATTTTTTTTTTTTTTTTTTCAATTTGAAATAAGTGTCATGAAAAAAAGAATTTCTAGGTAGGTCAAACTGTTTGGTGTGTTTGAGAACCAAGTGTCATGTATTACCGATCAATCTCTTCAGGAACATCTGAAGAATCGACTTCTAAAATCTCCAATGTATAAATTTGTCCATGTTTCAGAAATATTTTCGTCGGAAAATGAACCCTAATTTATTTTCCATAAGAGCTCCAGAAAGTGGGCACCAGGTGGATCAGCCAATCAGAGACGAGACTCATAAAAGTAGAGGGTCCCACTCAGCCCGCACTCCATTTTGCGGCTCTTGTTTTCTCTTTGATAAAAACGTGAAATACCAAAGAAAATTTTAGTCGATAATGTTTTTCGCATTTTTTGCCATTATTTAGTCAGGACCAAGCATTACTTATTGACTACGAACAGATGTCAGAAATAAAATACTTTATCAGAGGAATTTCAGCGAAATTTGAATGCTCACAGAGCATTTCTCTCAAAAAAGACAACATTTCTCTATTTTGTTCATGTTTCATGAAATACTTTGTTCATAATTTTCAGGTATCATGTGGGGCAATCAAGCGCTGTCCATCGTGTAATACTAAAGCGGCTGTGAAGGATATTAGAATTATCTACGCAAAGAAATTAACTGCAATGGACACTGCTGAAAATGATAGACTGAAGAATGAACTAGAAAAGGTAAATTTCAACCATCACATCTACTTTCATTTCTGCTTAAGATGCTTTTTTTTAAAAAAAATGTATGCCAAGCAGAATTTTGTTTAGAACTATTGACAAAAGGTGTTCCCTTGATGAATCAATGAATGACCCAACCGTACTTTAAAAATTGAGGATTTTTCTCCTGCTTGCATCAATGATATGATAAGTAAGTGGACAAGTTGACAAAATGAAAATGACTCCTTGTTCCTTCAATTTGAGTACTTCGACGGTGTAAGTCGGCAATCATATAACTCGGTTTGCGACGTCGCAGACTTCCTGTCATACTTTATTTTTTAAACGGAAAACTATACTCAACGACAATTCTTTAAAACTGCCGTGATTTTTCTTCTCTGTGCTAAGAAAATTTGCAAAAACTTCAAGGAATGATGTCAATTTTTTCTTCTTTAAAAAAATAACATAGAGGCAGAGATTTTCAGACATCACAAACGAGATTTGTGATTGCCGACTTACACCGTGGACTTTTTATGTTTAACTCAAGTAAATGTAACTTGGTTTTTTTTGTTTAATACAAAATTTTGTAAACCCTCCTTGATTATTGGGTTCAAGAGTCATGGGCCTTGTCCACTATGACCCAGTCTGGACGAATTAGTTTCACGAACTTCGTGCTCCTGGGACAGGTTATAGTGAAGCACAAGTTATAGCTGAGCTATAACAAGTTCGCCCAAAGTTCCTCAAACCGCGCATGTGTGGACAGTGCCTTAGTTTGGAGTTTAAAAAGTTGTGCCAAATTAAAATGGAGTCTTTGAAAAATTTGTTCGAAAATCTCTTCATTAACTTTTTATAAGAGCCATCCTGCATCATGTAGCTTTCGTTTGATAAATATAAGGGTCCCAATGAAAGTCCATAAATTATCTTTGTATTAAAACCCAGAAGTCTTCTTTTTCATGTCCACCTTTGTCTCTAAACAAGGTGGTAAAATTGAGCTGGGTCCACACTACTTTGCAAGGAGAACAAGGGCAAAAAGTTTCCCTGCAAAATAAGGTGAACCCAGCTCTTTTTTACCACCTTGTCGCACACAGTTTTGGCCACATTTTGAAGTTTTTTTTCTTGTTTGTCTCTAAATTACTATTTTTATTTTTAGGCTTATTCCGACAACAAACGATTAGAACTAGAGCTAACAAAGTGCAAAATGAACGTTGAAATGCTAGAGAAACGGTTCCTTGAACAGCAGAAAGAAATGAAATCTAAGTTCCCTGGATCATCTAGCTCTGGCAATCCTGGTTGTATCCATTGCAATAGGTCGCAGTCCACCGTACCAAGACTGGTTCACACTCACCGTCTCAGCAAAGGAGGTGGCAGAGTGCTAGCTCACAATAAATATCTTAGTTTACTGGTATGCTTTTAATATATTTTATTGCGATTTCTGGGTCAGTTGGTTACTTTTAACCTAGTTTAATATGACTGACTTTCCTAGAGTTTCTATGCAGACCCAGAAAAGAAGTATTTATATAGCTATAAACAAACTTCAATTGAATCAGGATGGACAAATCTGCTCTGCGCCAATTGAAATGATCATCCTGCTCACGATATTGCACTGGTCAATTAATCCTTTTTTGTAGTTTCGCCAGAAAGTTGAAAATTGAATCTGGGCGGATAAATTTCTTGAGCTTATTTAGAAAATGGCTGTAGAAATAAATGTTTTACTTTATCAGTTTAGTTCTTCTCGGAAGTGTCAAAATTTCCTGTTAAGAATCAAACTTCTCCCAAAAAAATTCAGTTTCCGAAAATATCAGCGCATGAAACAAACAAAGTTCATTTTCAGATGAAGCACCCAAGAATACATAGGATTGTATTCATGGTTTGCCTGAAAATATTAGAAAGTTGGTAACATAGCCAACATGGGTTAAAATCAGCATAAAGCTGAAAATATTAATACAGAGGAAAAAAGCTCATTTGAGCACAATTTTCCCTCTGCAACTTTCCTGCTGTTTGGTGCAACACTAGTTACGACTAGCACATCTCTTTGAGGGAAAATTATGCTCTTATGAGCTTTTATCCTCTGTATTGAAATTTTCAGCTTTATGCTGATTTTTAATGCACGTTGGCTAAGTTACCAACTTTCTGTCCAAAAGACTTGTGCGTCTACCGTAATCAGTTCGTGAAAATATGACTTACTGTTTCTGATAATGGAGTTTATTTAGTCAAATGGTATAATTCACCCCTATACTACCATAGAAAGCTTATCTGATTTTTTGCATAAGGCATTCTGGGGGCATGGCTTAAGGAATTTTTTGCTACTAAATCTGAAAATTACCTCTATTTTTCTTTATCATGCACCAATTCTCCAGAAAATTGAATTCTCTAGTGTATGAATCTCTGCATATTATGGTGGCGAGTGGCTTCAAGTAAAAAAACACATTTTTAAGAAGACCTTTGAACCATCATAGGAAGTATCTTCCGTATTTCATGAATATTCTTTTATCTCTGTTTCAGGTTGCATCACATGCATCTGCAAATCCTGTCTTCCAAGGATTTGGTATCACGAAAATTAATAGTTTGGATTTCAACATATCTGAGTTTGTCTACCTCCACCCGAAACCTATTAGAGACTTATCCTTCCACCATTCTGAACCGAATGTACTATTAAGTGTTTCTTTAGATAAAACAGCCAAGCTAGTCGATGTTTCTTGCAACTCAGTTGTTCACACTTATCAAGGTGACATTTCTTTCATTGAATATTTTGTTTTATTCACAACCTCAACTGTGTGCGTTTTTGTATGCCTTTGCTAATGCCACAATTTTTAATTGTCTTTCTTCTGAGAAATTTGACTTCACATTTTTCAACTAACATGGAACTGGTTTTAGGCCGTTTTTCATCAAACAATTTCCAAGTTTGGCAACATTAGTCAGGACTCAGCATCGGCTCCCTTATGATTTTGCTACACACGGCATCTGTAAGAGCGCTCTTGCTCGAACAACATATATTCAGCACAATGGTTAATACATTATTTGACCCCTAAAAGCTAACATCTTTTCGAGTAATACATTAAGCATGTTCACTGTCAACATTTTTTTGCAAAATTGTACCCATTTGGCAGGAATAATATGCAGAAAAATGGTGAGATTTGAACGCTTTAAACCACGGTTTCTGTCAATTTCTGTAATGCTACCACTATCTATTGGCTACTGAAAGAACTAATACCCGACAATTATTTCTGTGGAGTGCTACGGATAACACCTCTCATCACCCAGTATTGCTATGAAAATGCTCTGTTTAAACCGCTAGTAATTATGTCCATTCCGTCTCAACAAAATAAAGGACTATGGAGAATTGTGCAGCAAACGAATTACTCATCCAGTTCTACTAATTGTATTGTCTTATCATCTGAATTATATACTAAGAAGGTAAAGATATTTTTTCTGATCCTGGAGCCATGCTTAGTAGCTGTGTACCTTTCAAAATTTCTTCTGTATTTAAAACTGAGGTTATCATCAGTTGAGTCATCTAAGTCTCTAAGTCTTTTGGCGCGTATACGTAGTATACCGCCTTTGCGATCGTTTCGACCCCCCCTCGATACAATAACCGAGTCCCCTAGTTCCTTACCGAAAAGTGACTACCGCGAACTTCTGAGATTTTCCAAAGCGTGTAAAAAGTTTACTAATCCGTCAATAATAATGATTAAAATTTGTTTCTCATTCTGGGGCTCGCTAGTTTATGTGTAATGAATACCAAGAGTCTACGTTTCTTGGTTTTTTTTAAAAAAACCTTAGAATGGGGCGCGCTGATTTAAAATATGCATATATAAGCGGAAGCAAGCGAACTGATTCGAGGATGGCTGACCAGTTCGGCACTCCTTGAATGAGAATTTCACTCACTCCGTTTTGTTCACAACGTTGCTTTGACATATCTCCACAACACTGTTATCCTTTTCAAAAGTTGGTACTCCTTGCTCTGATAGCCGGGGCCACCAGGATAGTGGTAAGTGCAATCTGTGATGAGCCTCGAGACTCATTAGACCATTTGCTAAACGTGGCTCATACAGGAGTCCACTAAGCCCTCTCGTCCCCACGCTCCTGATCACTGCGTCGGCGTCACGAAGAACAATGGGCCTTGGGTCCCAACGCGGCCGATACCCGTACCCCAATTACTCACGCTTCATTAACCATTTCACCGTCACGCTAGGATTCATCCAATTTTCAAAAAAAATTGTTTCGCATGTATTTAGCAATTTTTTCCTTACTCTCCGTTAAAACACAAATAAAAAGAGACCTCATTCATAAAAATCGGCCGAATAGAAGAGAAGTTACAGTAATCGAAATCCGAAGAAATCAACAAAACCTCGACTCCTCGATACGAAAAATAAAATGAAGGGGAAAAAAAGAAAGTATAAATTACAATTAAATATAATTGACCTCAAAATTTGACAAACAATTCATTTATATACCTAACGCTGAAAAAACTGGGAGAAATTACAAAAAATTTGCCTCTTGCAAGGGGCTTCTTTGTAAGAATTTTGACCTGAAGACAACGGTCGAATAACAGCAGTACTCCATACAATACACGGTGTGCCTGAACGAGTTAAACATTTTTCATACGTCCAAATCGAAAAATCTTTATATTTTTAACTACAATGTTTCTTGAATCGTTTAAGCAAAAAAAAAAAAAAAAAAAATTCCGTCGAGATTCTGGAACGCAAAGGCGCTTTAAAAGTATTCTGGGGCTATAATAGCTAAATCACCGGTAGTAAATTCGTTATATTATTAAAAAGAAATTGACTCCATAGTTTAATTCCTTAGTTTCTTGAATACGATTATTTTAAGCACTTAAACATTTATACCACCAATTTTAGCCATGGGGTGATTTCCTGAGAGCCGATAATATCACGAATTTCTCATAGAACCCCTCAACAGTGGCTTGCTTTTTTGGCAGCCGATTCGGCCATCGAACCGGAGTTTAAATGGAAGCTGATAATAACCCAAAGCTCTGAGAAAAATTTTGAGATGAGTATAAGAACGGTTTGTTGTAAGTAGCGAGGAGAGGCGGGCAAAGCGGCTAAAATCCTATCTAATTTTTACAGTTTTTCTGTTGAATTAATGTTGCCGCGGGCTTCTGACTGTCCACACATAGTTCTGTTCAGCATATCGATACATAAGTATTTACATTTTACATACGTAGAATCTAATTTTCACGTCGGGGAGTTGACATATTTTGATTTTTTCGATTTTATACGGAAAATTGATGGTTTTTCGGGATTGAAATTATTATTGTTTCATGAAAAATAAATGCACCCAAAATGACTATAGCATATTGATTCTTACACATTTGCACTCACAAAATTGGTTGGTAAATTCAACGAGTGGGTGCATCGACCTGGTATATCAAGTTTCTGCAATTTTTTACGGCAAATCAGTAGATTTTCGGGATGTAGATTGCTTACTTTCAATTCATGAATGAATAAAGCAACGACATGGTTGAACTTCTTTGCATGGAAAGACGTTTAAAATAACAAAATCAAGACGTATTTAATGCAATTGCATTTATATCGAGTCAATTTCTTTTCAATAATATAACGGGATTTTTACTACCGGTGATTTGGGTATTTTAGCCCCAAAATACCTTTAAATCGACTTTATCTTCTAGGAGTTCGACAGAATTTTTCCTTTCTTCGCTTAAATTATTCCGTAGCACTTTTCTTCAAGAATCTGATAAGATTTTGCTTGAGGCAGATCAAAAAACTTAAATTCGATCGAATAGCTTTCTACTTTCACAATACACGGTCTCGTCAAGGTGCGTCTTTGACCTCGCAGTGTTGGATCGTGAATTCTCTTTTTATGCTGTTTGCCTATTTTGAAATCTCTGTAAATGAAAACTAAAGGGGTTGATATGTGCGAGTTAATGACGCGCCTTATCAACACATTGTGTTGGAGTTCACTGCTTGTTTTTTTCTGTTTAAAGCTTGTTTCTTTTAACACATTTTTTTCCCCTTTAGCCGAGAGTCCTGTTTGGTCATGTTGTTGGGATTTGCAAAATCCAAATGTTTGCTTTATTGGCACTCAAAGTGGTTCCATTCTGCAGTTTGATCGCCGGCGCACTGACAAGGTCATGCTGGAATTAGCTGGAGACAGGACTCCAATTGTAGGTCTTTCATCTGTTCCTGCTGTTCCAGGACGGACACTTTCAAGAGGAGGGATCATTGCTTGCCGGTATAAACTTTCTCTCTTTTGTTAAACTATTTTTTTTTACACTGTTAGATTGACTCCATTAGTGGACATATTAAAGAAACTTTAGGGAACTAAGCAAGAAAACTTTTAACAAGTTCTATAAAGAAAGTTTCCAAACAGAATTCAAGAAAAATTGCTTACAGTCCCATTTTTATACTGTCTTGCGACGGTGAGCAATTTGTCTTGGAGAGCTTGAGGGAACCTTCGTTGGAAATTTCCTCCTCGTGGTAAAATATTAACTTATTGTGAGTTTTCTCCTTCTACTCAGGAAAAACTCATAAAAAACTCAGGGAATTCGAAATGTGAAAGAGTATAAACCCTGAAATATATTTACCGACATATGAATTTCTCAGGAATTAAGTAAGTCTAGATATTATAATGGTTAGTGCTGGGGTGCCACTTTTCCAGTCATCCTGTTATTGATCAAAGTGTTCGTAAGCTCAAGTTTTATTACTTATTTTCTGGAAAATAGCGTATAAAAAATTTCCCTACTCACATTTTTTCACTCAGAAAATCCTGAAGAATCTTACATACAACAGCAGTTGTTTCAGTTAAGGTGCCTCTTTCTTGTCAATGACATCCTGTAGTACTGCATAAGCGCGGATGTGCTATTATATTTCCAGATAGGTTTGATTAAGATTGTGTGGTCAAATTTCAGGTTAAGCTCTATTTGGGCCCTTGAACGTGGTGTAAATGAAGGTTTTATTAATCACCGTTTGCCACTGGAGGGAACTTTTATCTCCCTCAATTTCGATAAAGAACTGGATCTCATTTTAGCCTCTGCTCGCCCTAATCAACAATGCTCCACTGCCAGGCATATGGTCTATCAGCTCACACCATCCGACAATCCTGCCAGATGTCAGCATCTTCACACCTTTCATGGTAAGTTCTGTATTTCTGTCCTCTGTTTAGAATGCATTTTTGCATCCTTTGACCAGCTTTTTCTGTTAAGTGAAAAATGAGCTAACAGTGAAGGGGTATATTTTATCTGAATACTTGATATTTTCAAACCATTCAATTTTTGAGAGTTGAGAATCGAAAGTCAAAGGCGGAAAAAAGGTCATCTCTCTTGAAATTGGTGAGGAGTTTTGTTTAAAGTTGAATAGGAAAATGTGGAAAGCTGGTAGGCAGGTGCATAAAAATGTGGAAGCTTGGAAGATTTTGCATCCCTGGAGCGATGATTTTTAAACACTGCAAACGAGATACATGGTTTCGGAGTTTCACCATCGATTTACTGTTTTGAACTTCAACCTGACAACATTAATGAAAATCAGCTCAACTGCCGCTCTGATTTCCTAATCTCCTCCAGTATTCCATCGTTCAAACCAAGGATTGTAAGCAGTATGATGCCTTGAAACGTTCTATTAATTAGCCCCTCATTACATATAATATATTTTTTCACTGAATTACAAAGTTCATAGAACGTTGCTTAACTTACCATGAAAAAAAAAAAAATCATCAGAGAAAATTGGACTACATATAACTACAATGTAGTGAGACTGATTCTAGTCTGAGACATTCCATTATAAGGTTCCTTTATTAGTTAAAAACTCAGACAACATGAATTTTTAATTTCAGGTGGATCCACTGTAGGGAACATATCAAGGTCCAGATTGTTCAATGCAAACAAAGAAACGTTCGTATGTGCCTTTAATGAATCTTCAAAAGCTGTTGAAGCATTCCAATTGTCTTCGTTTAGTAAGAAATTTAGTCTACCCTCCAAGGAAAACGAATCCGTCTCTGATCTTCTGCCTTTCTATGTGAACCAGTCATTGTACCTTTCAACCGTATCGGACAACTATCTGAGTGTTTACTCGATCCCCGCTAAATAAATTAACTTCAATAGAAGCAAGTAAAGTTACCTTTTGTAATTTTGTAACATTTTGTCTGAAGCTCAATGTGTACATATTAATGATACTTTTTAATGCATTTGCTATTTTTTCTGAGTATTGAGAGCAATGCTGGGGGAGTAGACAAAGAGATTTTAAGCTCAGATTTCTTAAAGTCAAACTAATTGGGTTTTTTAATGAGTCCTGCATAAACTTACTTTCTCTCCTACCATTTCCGATGCTAGTCAAGTTTCATTTGCCCTAATTGGTTTACATTAGAATATTTAGTTTAAATAAAAATAACTACTTTTGTTTCTTATAATTTTCTTGCTCAACTGTACTTTAAATCAACCAGGAGACATAGTTTTTAACGTATATCTTCAAACTGATATCAGTGGACAGATCTGAGAGTATTATTTTGGTTGACCGCATGTAAATTTAAACATAATGGTAAAATTTTAATACTTATAATTACATCCAATTTCTGCTTTAAGGTTCAGTTAGGTCGGACCTCTCATCATTACACTGTGATGTTTTCAAATTTAATTGCATTCAAAATTTACAAGATTCATTTTTTTAAAGCACTATGAAAGTTTATCGATCAAATCGATAATTAATTTAGGTTGAAAAATGAAAATTGGGAACAGCGGAAGTTTTTCTTCAGTATCTCAAATTTGTGAAAATGGAGTTATGATTCTTTGGCTCTTAATTAAATATTTCAACAAGGTTAAGATGACATGAAGACAAACAAACCTTTTCACTCGACTCCACTCTGTTTCCGCCAACTTCCATGGTGATCATTAAATAATCAGAGTTTAATTTTATCTGAAGAGTGTAGGCAAGCATTTCAAGGAATGCATGGAGCCATGAGAGAACACATCACAAAAACGAAAATAACCTTTGACGCAAAACCATGATAGAAATTATTGAAAAAGCAAATCTAGAAAAATTGAGTCCTTCTTCACTTTTTGACATCCAGTTGTTCGGTATTTTCATTAAGAATCTTCAAAATATTTTTGTTCCCTCTCTACTTTTATTCGTTGCGTAGGGTTATATTGATGCCAAAATTTAATCAGAGAAAGAGAACTTTAGGAAACTTCAACATTTTTGACCCATCCAAACGCAAATGCTTTTTCTTACTTCATAATCCTCCAACATCAAGTGGATAGTATGAAGTTGTAAACATTACAGCCTTTTTGTTAAATCTTTTTTGAAAAAAATGTATATTGTTTGATGCTCCGTTACTGATATTGTTAATTTCATTAGAGAGCTCACTTATTTCCCGCTCGTTTGATTGATATCATCCAGGAAAACTGTTAATCTTCCATGGTCAATTGACATCATTCCTCTTTGTTAGACTGCTTCTCATTGTGACTAATTCAAGTAAATGTGGACTTGTATTGAAGTGTTGTGAATACATTTTTCATTTGTACATTTTTAAATATAAGTTTTTTATTGAACAAACAGTCCATTAGAAGTTCGATTTTTTACCGTTTCTGAAAAGAAATCCTAAGATAGTTTCAGACAGAGGCGGATCTAGCAACTTGGCAACATCGAATCTCCTCCATTTAAAACAGAGTTAAATAATCGATTCTGGTCGGAGCACCAAACCCTTCCAAGAATTGATACATTTCCATGGGTTTAAATGGAGAAAAAACGATGTTGCCTGTATGCTGGATCCGCTAATGTCAGATTCTACCTTCACTTTGCAAGAAAAATTTTGATAACATCTTCGGTGAATAGAAAATAATACCTACTTGATACAAAAAAAGACAAACAATTGAAGACATAAAATTCTGTTTTATTGGAGAAAATAAAACACCAAAGTAAAAATGCCTTAAAATATTACATGCCTACTATAAAAAACATTAAATAATACAATAAACATACAAAAATATGATCACAGCCTGATCACAAATACATAATCTTCTTTGGGAGAAAAGAAGGTATCAATATTGAGTGAGTAAAAATTACATTCATGCATAGAATTAAAGAAAAAAAGAAACTTTAAATGTATAACTTCCATCGAACTTTTAGATCCTGATGTTTACAAAGAAATCGTAACTTTATAGCGTCCTCAACAAATAAGTTTAAGCACTTTTGGACTGCAACAGAAGGTCATCAAACGTCGTTTTTGCATGGAGAGTAAACACAAGCAGCAAGATGGCGGATTTTCTGTCGCATTCTAGGAGTGAACAAACTTAGTAGGTGCTGACTCTGAGAAAAATAAATGACGAAGAAATGATATTGTTGTTAACTCGAGTGCTCAATTAAATTTAGCGAGATACAAATAATGACTCATCTTGTTGCTAAAAACTGAGGTCCTCAAGACTGATTCACAATGTGCTGCTTTATTAACGTCTGTTACCATTAACTGACTGATGGGAAGCACTAAATCCAGCGAAAAACTCAATAAGAGGTTCGAGTTTTCGGAACAGAGAATCTTGGATCATGCCTCAGAGCTTCAAGGTTAATATACATGAGAAAACTTGTCCTTAACACAAACAAATTATCAGGCTGATACAGCCATTTTAATTGTACAGATCCAACGGTGAGAAAAAGGAAACGATAAATTAATAGCTAAACTACGATAGATGGTATACTAATTTATACGTTAAGTTGGATAGGTATGGAATTGCGAAAACAAGTTTATTGATTTCCATCTCTTTGATTTAATCTGGAAAAGATTAAGAGCAAATTCTTGTCACTAAGTTGAGATCCAGGGTTGGCATAATCGGATAAAAGAAACAACATTACGAACAAGGTCTTAAAGTTTGCACAGCTAATAAATGTTATTACAGAGCACCTTGGAACGATTGTATTCTTGTCATTTTATCAAAATTGAGAAAAGAAGAGGTAGAGGTGTTTGACTACCTACTTTCACTCCATTTCAAATTTTTCTCTCAGAAAAAATTGCTCTACAACACTGCCATGTTTTATTTTTTTTCAGCGATGAGCACAATCAGTGCGTCAAAAATTATTGTAAGGATAGATAGGATGAAATTTGGCAAATTTTTTTGTACTGCACAATTTTGCCAGGAAAAAATTTAATTTTCTGAAATGGATTTGCAGGACTCTCATTTTGACAGTCATTTGGTGACTTATTAAAACTTCTAATTGACCTTGCATTGGATCTTCAAAGCCAAAAAATCTGTAATTAGTAGAAGCAGCAACCTGATTCTGTGCAAAATCGTACAGTTGACACTCTATTTTATCTTACACTCTCCCTCCAAAATTTTCAGCTTTACACTTCAAGTGCTTGCTGCTTTCAATGATTAGCTCCACCAAAATGTTTTTGCTTATGACATTGTTCTGAAAGATAGTCATTATAATTGTTCGCCTTCCATGGCATAATGGTTGTGCCACTGACCCTTTCATTAAAGGTCCCTAGTTCAATTCACAGCAAGGCCACCCGAGCAAGGGTTGCCTTGGGCTGGTTGTTGAGTAGTGAGAGATTGAGAAGGGCTGGGGGGCAAGTGAAGGATTAACCCCTCAGGGGTATTTGAGGTAGTGAAAAAAAAAATGGCAACTCTGTACATCATTTGTTAAAAGAAAATTCTGGGAGGTAATGCAGGTTATGTAATCCTGTCACTTCATAAAAACTGTAGGTTGTAAGATCCCCACTAAACAGCTTTAAAAAACAATTTTTAAAAAATCTCATGAATATTGATGTAAAATGATTGCCCAGAATAAAAAATTAGCAATCCAAGTACCATTCATTCATAAAATTTAAAATTCTAGACCAACCAGATGAGAACTTCTTGTATGATACCAGCCATGTAAATGTAAACACACAAAAATAAATAGTGAAAATTGAACCATTTGAAATAAGATCAATGAGGTGCACTCTTCCTGTCATTCATTATTGATTTGAATGTAAGTACAAAATTCCTGTGACATGAAAAAAATAAAAAAATAAATTAGATCTCTGGCACAACTTCTTAAAGCTTAAAAGTTTGGGTGTAATTTTAATGACCTATTGGGCAATATCATCTCCTTGTATTTAACATCACCATACGCAAGTGTGAAAATCCTGAACGATTCCTGCGACCCAGCATTTCTGCTTCAAAATTGGTGATTTGTCGCACTTAGGACAGAAAGATCTTTAGATCTACCTCACATTTGAAGGTTGAATATTCATCTGAAGATATTTGCTGCAAGCAGAACATCAAAACACACCATTTTTGCCTCGAAAAAAAAGGAGTACCTTAAAGTGAGCGTAGTGTTTTACTGGCTGAATTATCTGTCTCAGGTGAGACAAAGATGGATGAAATTGCTTTAGTATCTTTTTCAAGTGCAGCTGATTGATCTTGTAGTTGGCGCTGCATAGTTTCATTGTTCTTTAGTTGCGTTCTGGAAAACTATCTCGCCTCTGGTCACCTTAGGCTCAAATTCATCGAGTTCATAAACCTATAACAATACAAAAACAATTAGTTATAGAGAAGAAGATTTAAAATTTCATGGAAGAGGAAAATAACCATAAAGGGAAGGGGAAGGTGCATAACTGGATGAAATCCTGAAAAAGTAAAGATTCCTTCCGATAAAATAATTTTTTTGGTTTTGGAAAATTTACGTATAACCCTGGCAACAGCAAGTAAAAACTCCTACCAAGAAGCTGTACAAAAATCGTGGTACATTCAAAACTTTCAAAATGGGGAGACAGGTTTCGGTTGTCCTATCTCCTAGCCATCATCAGCGTACTCCTTGCGCACATTTTCATAATTTTAAACACACACAAGAGTGCATTCCTTTTATTCCATACCTTGCATGCTACAGTATTTCAGCATGTGTTACAACATTGCTGCAGCTCATCTAATTCTTTGAATTTCACCAATTTTGATGACTGATTTAATGAGAACATTACAAATTGGGCCTTAAATTTTTAGAATCCCTTCTTATGACATGTTGAGAGGGTACTGATAGTGAAAGTGCAAGACCTCGTATCTCTGTTTGCGAATTCCTGTCAAATTTTATTTTTTCTTTGGAAAACTAGCCACCGTATTTTCTTGAAAATCCCTTGATTAATCATCTCTGTTAGCAGTATATATTCTCTATACATTCTTAGCTAAACTGCTGGCTTGTTTTCCTGAAAAAAAATAAAATGGAAGCAGACATTTTGGGACATCGCAATGGAGGTACAAGGTTTTGCACTTAGGCCATCAATATACAAATTGTTTTGCTGGGTTGTTTTTGTGAGACTAGATGGCAAATAACGCAACTTTCTTCACTTAATCTATTTTATATTTATCAAGTTTCCAGCAATATTTGCCACCATTACCAATGTACTCCGAGTAATTTTGCAGGGACAAAAAAACCTTCCAAGTCCTGACAGCACTGCCAGGACTTGTTTTTATGACAAAGAGCTGCCAGGCCCAGTGCAGTATGCAATGTGTGACAACCACAGGTTGATAAATCAAAAACAAACCTCTTCTTCTTCATTTTCAATATCTTCATCATCATCATCTTCATCATCATCATCATCATCATCGTCGTCATCATCATCTTCATCATCATCATCATCATCGTCATCATCATCTATAAGCTCTCGTTGCGGGTGAATATCCATCTCAAACTGAATACGAATGTCAAAAAGCATGTAAGCGAGAAAAACTAAAGCAGGCAAACGAAGTCTAGACTGCCATGCTAGTCTCAGCAAAAACATGAAGCCAGACTTGAACGGACCTTGAACGTTCTTCGATGGAATGTAGTCATCATTCATCTGAAAAAGAAGAAATGAATATTTTTGATGCACTCTCTTTGCCTTTTTTAGGCAACTTACCTTATAAAACATATTTTTAAGACACTTGTTTATATGACTAGAACGGAGGAAAAAAAAGAATAGATAAATGTCACATCCAAAAATTGCACCACTCAAAAGATATTTACATGCTAACCGATGGGCCAACTGATGATTGATGCATTCAAACTGATATGACTTTTGTCTATTCTCTTCTTTCCCCAGTTCTAATAGGTAGACCTTAGATAAATATATGTTCTACTGACTCAGCACAGTCAAATAATTTCAATTAATGGTTCCATGATCTTAGAACAGAAATATTTGCACACAATTGGCAATAAGCTGAAAAGGAAATGAAATATTGCATCATGACGCCGACATTGACGAAGGTTTGTGTTTACTAGATCTGAAGAGCTCTTAATACATTATGGCCAAATGTGGATGCAACCCAAATTTACCGAAGTTTGAGATCCAAATTGGAATAGAGCTTTCTATTCTCCATTCATTGTTTGCATATCAAATATGCCTACGAGTCACTGATGAAAGAAGCTCTAGCTTTATCACACGCCTCCTCAAACTACGATAGAGCTGATCCCTGAAAAGTGCGCAACTGCCAAGAATAGAAAGGCAAACTCACCAGCCTATAAAAGGGAAACGACAGGAGCGATGGTGTGAGAAACATTTTGCGAAGGTGATCGTCGAAAGTTTCAGTGCAAGAAAAAATGCAGCTCACTAAGGAGACATGTCCTGTGGTGACACGGGGTGGAACAAATGGATTGACAGGGAACGCACTTCGAGCGAGGCGCAAAATGAGTTTGGCACTGTACTAAATAGTTCAGAGGAGTATCAGAAGACTAATGATTATTCAAAAGTGATAAAAATTAAAGATTAGAACAATTATATTCGTCACGCAAAAGCTTGATGCAAGAGCATAACCAATAACCAAACAGCCGAAAAATGTAAATAAACAATAATTTGATAAGTTCAAGAGAGCGCGCACAGAGTGCGTTACTAAACCAACCACACCCGCGAATTTTGAAATATAAAGTGACTAAGTGGTATTATAGCAAATTTTGGTGATCTGGTGAAGTCAAGATGGAATTGTCGATTTCAAGTACACCAGAAAACCCGTCATCCTCTTAATTTAATTGGAATTAATTAGAAGAGTCAAAATGAAGGTCTCACTCTGATAGCAGTCGACCAACCTTCTTGGTATATGCAAGTCCTGGAGGGAAGTTGTTTCTTCAAAGTTCAGGAGTTTTTATTTCTCTCAAAAAATGTTTCAATGGCCGCACTCGCTGTTACTTTTTTTTTACGGCAAGCACTATCTAGATAGATGTTTGAGGCTAAGGAACACAATCTTTGGGGGTCAATTCCTTCTATAAGAAATCAAAATTCGGGAGAAAAGTTAAATAACAATGCCGGCTTACATTTTATCTATCTTCGCTTCACGCAGTTGCTCACGTGGCCCTTGAAGTACCACTGCAAATTAGCCAAAAAGGGATCCAGCACAGTAAGAAAATAGAGCAAGGGAAAGGACTCGTGTTGATGACGGCGCAGAGATACGACTATTCGTACTTGATGGATGTCCGTGTTGCATCTGCAAAATTGAAGGCGCGATGGCGCGAGGCGTGAACTCGCGAATCGCGAGTTTTCGCGATGATGCTCCGTTGTTCCGCTCTATGATGCTATTAAGGTGTCGCTCAGACTCGGGAGAAAAGTTTAAAAACGAGGCAAGATTTTACATATCTCCAATCTTCAGCAGTGTCGACACTCGGTTTTTTTTTTCTTTTTTCAATTTGACGTCTGATTCTTTTTTTAGGATGTACCGGTTGTCCTATTACTCGAGAGGAAGACTCGGAAGCTGCCAGCTGGATATCGAAGCTTCGGTTGCGGGAAGACTTGCATATACTGGGCTCATAACTCCCCCAGAAGAGATAGCCGGGTCAATTTGACCCGGTTGGGAATTTCTAGAGGATAGTTGGACTGCATTCTGCAATTTGGACTTATAAATTCCGGCCCGGTTTAAAAACAACGTATGTGCCATTAGTTCCCCTATGCACATAAGTGTTTTTTCAGATGAGTCAGAATTTATAGGTCCAAATTGCAAAATGCAGTCCAGTTGTCAAAAAAATTCCCCAACACTCGATTGATTTTTTTTTTTTTTTTTTTTTTTTTTTTTTTTTTTTTTTTTTTTTTACAATTTGATGTCTGATTTTTCTTAAAGATGCATTTTTGTAGCATGTCTAAAACTTGTATGCACCGGCCCTGTGCTGCCGTGCTACGGAATAATGCCGTATAAACTCTCAGGCGTTTGCCAAATTTCCATAGATGGAACACGAATTTCGTGGTAAACTCATGAATATTTTCATGAGTTTACCAGGAAGTAAACCAAGGAGTAACCTCTGCCTTTATGAGGAGTTGTTACCCCCAGGCCCCAGGCGACAACTCCTCTTGCCCATGGGACGCCACGGCCCTGCACACATTACAAAATTGGTGCAAGCAACTGTTACAGCTCCTAAGCGGCCCACATTGCCTATTGAGATATTGAAGGCGAACCGATCGGACCGAGTGGGAATCAGTGTACGTGGAGTATTAATCCACTTTTCCAGGGATAAAGCAGGGAAACAAACAATGTTCAAAGAGCATTCCAATGTCGCTAACCTTGCAAACATAAACGATCATCTAAACTAGTTTCACCTCTACTCCCAATCAGGCGGTTCTAGACCTTCATTCTTGGGGGTGCCCAGAGGTGGAAAACGTTTGAGACCGGCTCCAAAGGGGACGGTCGCTCAGGGGAGGCCTATGTTTCGGCCCTCAAGTTTTATCCCTTCCGTACCCTCCTTCCTCTTTTTCTCTCCTCCTCTCCACTTAAATACCTGTAAATACAATTTAGAAAGTTTTTAGCAAAACTTTCCATCAAAACTACAATCTTACCATAAAAAAATAGTGGAATCTTTGTAAAACACGGCTATCAATTTTAATTCTGTTTAAAACATTTTTAATTAATTGCTGGGATTTTTTTCTCAGTGTGAGCGAATACAGAATCTTTAAAAGCAGTAATTTAACGGTTCCGATAACCGTACTTAATTTTTGCTTGGGAGTGCCCGGCACCCACTGGCACCCCCGTAGAACCGCCTATGCTCCCAATAAACTATGAATTCAAGACGAAAATTACCGTCGCAAAGTTTACTTTTTGCAAAGAATGTACCTAAGTTGCACAATCCCAGCAACATTGAAATGCTCTCAGTTCCTTTTTGCAAAATGCGATCCAATTGGTTGTTGCTGCAAAAAAATAGTTTCCCACAACCTACTATACATTATACAATGCTCCAGTGACCATGTAAGTTGACCCGAGCACTAACTTTTCGGGAAGAAAGCCTTTCCCCTACCTGGTTTCTCACTTAATATCCGCCTGAGTTCCGCATACCTATCTTCCGTTTCTCCTCATCGCAGCTTCCATCAAACCGCAATTGCCCGGAAACTAGGACCGCACATCTTATCTGATAAAATCGTTCGCCCTTTAGACCGATTCTGGGGGGTTAAGCTAGACTAGTCGATGAGTCAACTGTTGATCTAATTTCATTACGTGAACGTAGAAGAAAAAGGGGTAAAAAATCACTAATGTGTGATCAATTTTCAAGGACAATTCTGTAATTTCTCCTACAATTTTAAAATAGTTTAAAACGCGTAATATCCAAAATCTAAGCTCAGATTCGGATTCCTCGTGAAAAACTGATGCGATTCCATACATCATATGTTAGAATAGCGTGAAGGAAAGAGGTTTAATGACGTAAAAAAAACACTTACGTGTGATAAATTTTCAAGGACAATTCTGTAATTTCTCCTACGATTTTAAATAGATTAAAACGCATAATATCCAAAATCTAAGCTCAGATTCGGATTCCTCGTGAAAAATTGATGAGATTTCATGTATCATATGTTAGAATAGCGTGAAGGAAAGAGGTTTAATGACGTAAAAAAAACACTAACGTGTGATAAATTTTCAAGGACAATTCTGTAATTTCTCCTACGATTTTAAATAGATTAAAACACATAATATCCAAAATTTAAGCTCAGATTCGGATTTCTCGGGAAAAATTGATGAGATTTCATGTATCATATGTTGGAATAGCGTGAAGGAAAAAGGTTTAGCGACGCGTATAGATTCTGTCGTACTACCTCTTTGAACTACGCCGCCGCGCGGGTCGCCCGAGTGAAACAGAACGGGGAGGCGCCAGCTAAGCGTTCGGTTTCGTCGCGAGGAATTCCTCAAGATAAATTCTTATTCTTCCTCCTCCGCTGACCCACTGAGCACTACCCATGTTGCCACGTTGGATTCATATACTCGAATCAGTATGTCTACGTTACGTCTCTTTCCTTCACGCTATGCTCGGGTATGATACATGAAATTGTATCAATTTTTAACGAGGAATCCGAATCTGAACTTCGATTTTAGGTATCACGCGTTTTAAGTGAAATTTTTCAACTTCAAAAATCCGAAATGACTGAAGTGGCTTAAAATGCCATCTCGGCTCCAGTTCGATGGATTCTCCTGAAATTCGGTATCAGGGTATGATGCATGAACTCGCATCGATTTTTTACGAGGAATCCGAATCTGAGCTTCACTTTTGGGGATCACGCGTTTTAAATCAAAATCTGTCAAAATTAAAAAAAATTCAAAATTCGAAAATCCGAAATGGCTTAAAATGCTATCTCGGCCCCTGTTCGATGGATTTTTCTGAAATTCGGTGGCAGGAGGTATATTCCGACGGGAAACTCGAATTTTTAGTCCATTTTTTAAAATTCTCAACTCCAAAATGTTGGATGTGGCCTAAAATGAGCCCCGGTTCTGGCCTGCGTTTCTGTTCGTTAGAGCTTTGTGAACCGCGGGATCAGGGGTACTTTTCGATGGGAAACTCGAATTTTTAGTTGATTTTTGAAACTTCTCAAATCCAAGATGGCGGACGTGGCCTTAAATGCTATGTCGGCTCCTGTTCGATGGATTTATGGCGCCCCCTTACTACATGCCTACTCTTGTACTTCTGTACAGCCGCAAATTTAGGGTCAAGGGGCGCCTGACCGTCTATGGACCAGGTGGAGTTTTTGTCCTGAAAATTTACCTTTAGACGGCAATTCTCTTTATATTTTGTCTATGGTTTTTATGCCCCCCCCCTTTCTCGCGGACTCTCTTTTCACTTTTCTTGCCTCCTTTTTCCTTCCATTTCCCCCCTTCTTCCTTGCTTTCACTGCCCAACCTTGTTTCCTTTTCCTTTTTTCCCCTTGTCCTTTCTTCCCTTCTTTTCCTTTTCCTTTTCTCCCCTTTTTTCCCCCCTCTTCTTCTTTCGTGGCGCCTCCCAAAGGCTGGCGCCCGTGTGCGCCGCACGCTCTGCACACGCCCTAAGTCCGGGCCTGAATGTTAGGTAATTTAGTCAACCACATGCCTCTTTCTGTGTAGCTGCCTAGCTGGCCTGTTTCTCCGACTTCGTCCGCCATAAAATAACCTAGAAAGAAAGCTCGGTACGAGCCTGCACAGTGGTCTTGAAGGGGGGGGGGGGAAATGCGATAAAGATGCACCCAAAAAGCGTTAGCAGAAGGTGAATCTATGGCGTAGACTTAAATCGCGGAAAATCAAAATCTTGGCCGATCCTATTTTCAGAATATTGAACTTTGAAATTTTGGAAGTAAATGAAAGTTTTTATAACTGTATTGATCAGGTTTTTTTTTTCATTTGTCCATTGAATCAGTGTCGACAGATTCACGATTTTATTTTTCATTTGAATAATGTCGATTAAATGCATACCCTCTGATTGCATGCAGACGTCCTACCGTACATTTTTTTAAACTGAACAACTCGCCTTCAGTGGCGTCTGCAGCAATTGTTGTTACGAATATGTAGTGCGTGCTGAATTCAGCCCATTACATACTCGACTCTCTGAAGGGGTTTTATGTGCGTAAGTAGCGCAATCTGTTGGTGAACGAACGAAGTAGGAATTGTGCGATTCATTAAATGTTCTGTTGTTCTCCAACAGGGTGCTCTGTTTTTCGCATGTAACCCGCGCCTTCAGAGAGTCGTGTGTGTAATGAGCTGAAATCAGCACACATAACATATTCGTAACAACAATTGCTGCGGACACAGCTGAAGGCGAATTGAAAACAACAACATAATACACGTTAAATACATTTTAGCTCTTTGATTAACATTTTTATCCGTAGAGAGTTATCTTTCATGGTCTTCCATGGAGGATTCTCGATAAACTCCTCACGATAAATTACGTTTAGATGCAAAAGTAAAATATACCTACCATGCTACTTTTCAGTCTTTGCGAGAAATTAAGCCTAAACTTCCCGCCGATCGACTTTAAATTACTTCAATAGCCTCTTTGAATGCGCACCTGAACAGCAGGCTGATTGTTGTAATCGATAGACAAAGCTATAGACAAAGAAGACAAAAGGGATATGGAGGGATCTTGTCGGTGGAAAAGGGTGGTTGCAATGGACAAAGGAGGTAAAAGACTAACTAACGGCAACCCACGAGAGACCCTATAGTTAGTCGATCATTTGCTCCCTCAGTCTATACTGCCGTGCTACGGAAGAACGCCGTATGAACATTCGAGAGTTGCTAAATTTCCTTCGATAAAATGTTTATTTTTGAGAAAAATTATGAATATCTTTCCTTGAAATTTTCAGAAGTTTTAGATCAAATTACAAACAAAATTATCTGAGAAATTGGAAGGCAAATATTCAACAATTTTCCTGAAAATTAGTGATTTGCCAGGAGAAATTTGGCAACGCTTGAAGGTACATACGGCGATCTTCCTTAGCACGGCAGTATAGGAACCAACCATTTCAACCGGTAGAATCGTTTCATACTCCCTATGTCTTCTTTGTCTATCGCTTTGTCTATCAATGTCAATAATCAACCCGCAGATCTGCAAGTCAATTGGCTCGACTCATCTCCACCGGGAACAGGCTATTATTATATTTAACAAATAAGGAGGAGAAAAAAGGAGTTACGAAGATGCGTCGATTCTGTTCCGGGAACTTTCAGCGTTCCTTGCTTATCACTATGCTCGACGCTCCATCCCGAGTTTCCCGGAAGGCGGGTTAAATATGAGCCGAGCTCGAGGATTGGATTCGGGTGTAAAATTAGAGCGAGACGCGTCCGAAGCCGCATTAAGTTGCCGGCGCGAAATGAGGAGCCGCGGGCGAAAAAAAGATCGAGAGTCAATTTGAATTGTCTCATCAAATGAAGCCGTAATGGTTATAAACATGGCTCACGGAGTCGCCGCACAGTGTGTCAAACCCCCAATCTAGCTGCTCAAAACCCCCCTTATATCAAGTCAACAAATGGTGTTATTTATGGTCAGAGTGGGCCCACAGGCACCCACTGGTTACGTATCTATCATGGTTATCACAAAAATAAATATTGTCGTCGCTAAAATGATAGGGATTGCAGCCGGTAAACGTCCTGCCTCAATCTCGCCATCAAGAGTGGTGCCACTGTATTGCTTTTTTTTAGAGTACTTCGTGGCAAAAAAGGGTCATTTCTGGATGAAACGATATTCCAAAGGCCAGAGAAAGGAAATATGACCGTTGATTTCTCCAAAATCATTATTTAAGTATTATATTTGCTCATTGAAAACAGTGCCCAAGACCGTTTACTTTTCCTGGCTTTAATAGAGCCGCAAAAGCGCGGAACTACACGGAACACCATGAAACTTATATGAGAGTGTTCAGTAAACTATCTAGATTCGAAATATCTTTAGTTTTACTGCTACCTTCCGCAACCTTGAGAATAAGAGCACATTTTGTTCGGCGATTCCTAGTACAAAAGCGTGCGGGCGGCGTTATGCGATCTCCCCCTACAGGCTGTCACAGGTGAATTTAGACGGAGGCAGCATCTCACTACGCCTGCTCGGTCCCCTGATTCGAGTGATCCTTATCATGAGGCTTTTCACCGCAAATGATACGATCGAGTCGTGGCGCAGTTGTTAGCTGCTAACATTATTACCTGCAAGTCCGGGGTTCAAATCCCAAACAGACCAATTTTTTAAAATTTTATTTTCTTTCATTACGACTTTGCCCAAATTTTCCTTTACAGGCAAACATTTTGAAAATATTATCTTTGGCTTGTCATAGTTGCCGAAACGTATCATTTTAATAATATGGAATTCATATTTCTTTGGATGGCCAACTGAGAAATTCGCCATTTAGAAGTGGAATGCATAAGCCCAAGACATCCTCCAGGACTTATTTTGGATCTAAAAACGCAATTTAACTACTTTTTGGGATTCATCAGGTTACATATGGCGCCTAAAAATTAGTTGAAATTTTACGATTTTTACATGAGTAAAACAGGATTTTTAGATGGCTGATATTTTGAAACTTTTGATGACCAAGTTTTGAAATTTTAGGTGAACCCTCTTCAAGCTTACACTAATGCCTGTGCAAAATTTGGTGGTTATCCGACCAAATTTAGAGACGTTAAGAGGTTTTGAGCAGCTAGATTGGGGTTTTGACACACTGTGCGCCGGCCCGGGGTTGCCCGGCAACCGGGGAGGGATCCCGTCAAACCAGATCCACCACCGACGCAATCCTCCGCCGCGACACCCCCACATTACTCATGGTTAGAAAATCCCCCCTCCCATGCAACCCCCCGACGCGGCCTAGATCGTCTCTTGGATCGTCTGGAACACGTCTTTTTATGACGTAAGAGTGTCACTGATGCGCCAGATAGGGGTGGAAATTAAGCACTTTTCTTCATGTAACCCCATGTAAAATATTCCAACTATATCGCACAACCTGGCAAGCCTGTGGTTGGCAATACTGGCTTTTCTCCACTGGGGCTGTTGCACAATTATTTATTTATTTATTTATTTTTTTTTTTTTGCTCGTATCGAAAGAACTAAGGATCCTGATGTCACACTGAAAAAAAAATCTCGGTGAATTTACTAAGAAAAGGGTAAAATTACCTAGAAGTCAGGGTTCTATTTGATCCCAGTTTTTTCTTGGTAAAATTACCATTCATGGAATTGGTAATTTTACCGAGAAATCTCGGTAAAATTATTGAACTTTCTCGGTAATTTTACTGGACCTTGGTTAAAACGCCAATATTTTTTATCGACCGTGGTAGAATTACCGAGATAAAATGGCAAGGTTACCGGGAATTGATTACCAATAAAAGTGGTATTCTTACCTGAAAAAAAATCAGTAAAAATACCGGTTTTTAGGAAGCTTACCAGTCTGTCTTGGTAAAATTACCGATTTGGTTAAAAAAAAGTGAGATGGTAAAGGTACCAACGGACCGTGGTAAAAACGCCGAGAATTTTTTTTTTTCAGTGAGCCCCATATGTAAAATATTCCAACTATATCGTACAACGTGGCAACCCTGTGGTTGGCAATACTGGCTTTTCTCCACTGGGCCTGTTGCACAATCTTTTTTTTTTTTGCTTGTTTCAAGAGAACTAAGGATCTTGATGTCACAGGAATTTTCCCGGAGTTTTTTGACCACCGAAAACCCCCCAAAAAATCAACTCAAAAACGCCTCAAGATTTGGATTTTGGATTCTTATCAGAGCACTTGGCTCCTCTAAGAATCGATTCACTTCCATCGATTTAAATGGAGAGAAAGTAATGTTTGATATATTGTACGCCTAATAAGGAAGTGCTATACTGAATCAGATGGAACTTGAAAAAGGCTTAGCGTGCATCTATTACTGCTTCCAAGTCGCTCAAATTGCCGAATGAATTTTTGAAGGAGAACTGGTCGCTGGTCAGAGCCTGGAACAAAAATTTCCACACGGCACGTTGAATGTGAAACTGCTACTGAATCAGAGCTTTAGGATAGCTTGGCCCCTCCAAGAATCGATATATTTCCATAAGTCTAAACGGAGGGGATATGTTTAATGCATTGCGCGCTTAATAAGAAAGTGCTATACTGAACTAGAAGTAACGTGACCAAGATTCTGCATCTGCATGTGACTATCACTGCTTCCAAGCTGCTTAAATTGCCTAATGAATGTTTGAAGGCGAATTGGAGCTGCATGGCCGGGACTGCCAGGAGGCAAGTATAAGGTCTGCGCCGCAGTTAAAGTGTCCGCGCTCAGACCAGCTCGCCTTCAATAACCTGACATGGGCAGTGTGAACAGCATGGAAGCAGTAATATTTGCGTGCTGTAGCCTGACCACGTTTTCAGCAAAGCGTCATCATGGCCTACGCCGAGGATGCCACTAAACACTGTGTATTTAACGAAACATCGTGCCTATGTTCGTGTTAAGAGTAGAGTCACGACGGCCGTTGAAAGAGTTACTGATGTTTCGCGAGTCTAAGGATCCGATCATCTTGGCACCCTTTTATGACATCTATAATAATTGAGGGGCTTGGAGGACATGGCGCAAAAGCGCAGTTTTTCCTATTTCGAGATATACGTGTTTGAAGTATCGAAATTACATGGATCCTTACGGCAGAAAAAAAGTTCAAACTGACTTTTTGAGGCATAAAAATTGGAATTTATGAGCGAATTTTTCACAGAATATACATCTAGACTAGTTTACTTGAAATAATTAATATCTCACTTTTTTCAAAAACTGCACTTATGCGTTTTGTCCTCCAAACCCATCAATTGACCCTTCTTCAATGAGGAGAGTTATCAGAAATTGTCAGATGTATATTTACTTGCTCCTGCAGAACTCCCGGAACCCTGTCATATCCAGTTCCATCCTGTACCATCCAGTCGTCAACATTGTTTTTCCTCGGCAGTGCAGTAAATGCATCCTTCACAATTTCTGCGAACAAATCAATTGCAAGCTCCCTGAAGTGAATGAAATACTCATGAATATGGAGCGCTTCTCGGAGTGAAACTTTCAGAGGTCGCGAGAGGGTTTTTATATTTTTCTCTGAAATTATTTATAAACGTGCAGTCTCCTCATCCCACCCCGTTAGACCATGATGAGTTGATTTCTGGAACTTTGAGTTTTTCTGTCGAGAAGCCCTTCGTATCGATTTGTTTTTCAATTGAGGGGAGATTTAATTATAGCTGGGTAGTTCTCGCTAACATTTATAAATATGCAGGAGTCAAAGGGTCAGTTTTTAGTATTGCTTCACTCCGTGAGCGGGCATCATGTAAGTACCAATCATAAAAATTCCTTAGATTTGGACAAACCTATATGTTTTAATATCTCTAAAAAAAAGAAGACATAGAATTTTACAATTCCTGTTTTGTCAGATAATCATTGTATTATCTAACGTTACTTTGTAAATTTAATGCAATTCGTTTAGTTTTAGTTTTAAACCATGTAGATAGATACAGAAAATACTTGTAGTAGTTACTTTATACTTAAATAAAATTCTTTAAAAAAAAAGATTTTGACAAACTTAAATTTTAATTTCAGACAAACGGTTGACTTCCACATTTATGGTTACTTTTTTTTAGGTTCTATTTACTGAAATTGTGGAAAACTGAGAGAGAAAATATTCAAATTTTATGTTAAACTCAATGATTCAAATAGCAACACTACCGCATACATAAATAAACTAGAAATTTGAAAACAAATGTTTACACAATTATTTTAGTATTTACACGATTTCATTATTTTTTAATCGCGCCAAGTCAAACTATTCGGTGTTATAGCAAATTTTTAATCAATTGGTGTTCAGGTTGATCTATAAGTATGAATGAGGTACCACTATTTTAACTTTAAGAAACGCATGTTGCCTATCGTTGAAATGAAGGCAATTAATTCCTTCGCCATCACACCGCGCCAGAACCGCACCGTTGTTGTGAAGGAAAAAGTTTCAGTTGTTTCAAATAATGCATATACGTGATTAATGTTCTTGAAAAAGTTTTTTTCATTTTAAAAATCATATGTTGGCGGGGTTTTTTTCATTTTCCTTTTAATTAGAAACACAAGTGTATATTTTGAAAAGTTGCAATCTTTACTATTTTTCCCGTTGTTCGCAAAAATGAAGGGAATAAATTAGGTTTTTCTCAAGAAACATTTTGACCAGTATGTTTGTACCTGCAATGGATCAATCATTGTAATAAAACTTCCCAGCAGTGGCGTTGACAAGGGGGTCTGGAACCCCCCCCCCCCCAGCCTCGATAATAATACCCTTTTTTTACTTTTGGAGGGCAGACGTAAAATATTATCAGGGACGTACACAAAATAATGTAAATTTACAGTCACGGACTGTAACCCCCCCCCCCCTAAAGAATTCCTAGGTGCACCACTGCTTCCCAGTTATGTTAGACGAACGTTTTTTTACGCCTCCTGTGATGTTTTGTCTTGATGAACGAATCATTGCCTATTTGCATATTCCATCCGAACTTTTTTCCATGGCATTCTTAGGCCCTTTAAGTCTCAACCTCTTTTTGACAACATTTTTGTGTTCGCAGGCTCTGTCTATCTTACTTCTTCTTACCCAGCTGCATACTATCAGCGGCTGTCATCATAAATGCAACTCGCAGTCACATACCCGAAAGTTTGACCGATGTTGAGGAAGAGGCTTCTCGCGAGAAGACAGAGGTAATTGTTACATTGTTTACTTGAAATCTTTTAAGAGCACAAAAAAACAAGCAGTGAACTCCAACACAATGTGTTGATAAGGCGCGTCATTAACTCGCACATATCAACCCCTTTAGTTTTCATTTACAGAGATTTCAAAATAGGCAAACAGCATAAAAAGAGAATTCACGATCCAACACTGCGAGGTCAAAGACGCACCTTGACGAGACCGTGTATTGTGAAAGTAGAAAGCTATTCGATCGAATTTAAGTTTTTTGATCTGCCTCAAGCAAAATCTTATCAGATTCTTGAAGAAAAGTGCTACGGAATAATTTAAGCGAAGAAAGGAAAAATTCTGTCGAACTCCTAGAAGATAAAGTCGATTTAAAGGTATTTTGGGGCTAAAATACCCAAATCACCGGTAGTAAAAATCCCGTTATATTATTGAAAAGAAATTGACTCGATATAAATGCAATTGCATTAAATACGTCTTGATTTTGTTATTTTAAACGTCTTTCCATGCAAAGAAGTTCAACCATGTCGTTGCTTTATTCATTCATGAATTGAAAGTAAGCAATCTACATCCCGAAAATCTACTGATTTGCCGTAAAAAATTGCAGAAACTTGATATACCAGGTCGATGCACCCACTCGTTGAATTTACCAACCAATTTTGTGAGTGCAAATGTGTAAGAATCAATATGCTATAGTCATTTTGGGTGCATTTATTTTTCATGAAACAATAATAATTTCAATCCCGAAAAACCATCAATTTTCCGTATAAAATCGAAAAAATCAAAATATGTCAACTCCCCGACGTGAAAATTAGATTCTACGTATGTAAAATGTAAATACTTATGTATCGATATGCTGAACAGAACTATGTGTGGACAGTCAGAAGCCCGCGGCAACATTAATTCAACAGAAAAACTGTAAAAATTAGATAGGATTTTAGCCGCTTTGCCCGCCTCTCCTCGCTACTTACAACAAACCGTTCTTATACTCATCTCAAAATTTTTCTCAGAGCTTTGGGTTATTATCAGCTTCCATTTAAACTCCGGTTCGATGGCCGAATCGGCTGCCAAAAAAGCAAGCCACTGTTGAGGGGTTCTATGAGAAATTCGTGATATTATCGGCTCTCAGGAAATCACCCCATGGCTAAAATTGGTGGTATAAATGTTTAAGTGCTTAAAATAATCGTATTCAAGAAACTAAGGAATTAAACTATGGAGTCAATTTCTTTTTAATAATATAACGAATTTACTACCGGTGATTTAGCTATTATAGCCCCAGAATACTTTTAAAGCGCCTTTGCGTTCCAGAATCTCGACGGAATTTTTTTTTTTTTTTTTTTTGCTTAAACGATTCAAGAAACATTGTAGTTAAAAATATAAAGATTTTTCGATTTGGACGTATGAAAAATGTTTAACTCGTTCAGGCACACCGTGTATTGTATGGAGTACTGCTGTTATTCGACCGTTGTCTTCAGGTCAAAATTCTTACAAAGAAGCCCCTTGCAAGAGGCAAATTTTTTGTAATTTCTCCCAGTTTTTTCAGCGTTAGGTATATAAATGAATTGTTTGTCAAATTTTGAGGTCAATTATATTTAATTGTAATTTATACTTTCTTTTTTTCCCCTTCATTTTATTTTTCGTATCGAGGAGTCGAGGTTTTGTTGATTTCTTCGGATTTCGATTACTGTAACTTCTCTTCTATTCGGCCGATTTTTATGAATGAGGTCTCTTTTTATTTGTGTTTTAACGGAGAGTAAGGAAAAAATTGCTAAATACATGCGAAACAATTTTTTTTGAAAATTGGATGAATCCTAGCGTGACGGTGAAATGGTTAATGAAGCGTGAGTAATTGGGGTACGGGTATCGGCCGCGTTGGGACCCAAGGCCCATTGTTCTTCGTGACGCCGACGCAGTGATCAGGAGCGTGGGGACGAGAGGGCTTAGTGGACTCCTGTATGAGCCACGTTTAGCAAATGGTCTAATGAGTCTCGAGGCTCATCACAGATTGCACTTACCACTATCCTGGTGGCCCCGGCTATCAGAGCAAGGAGTACCAACTTTTGAAAAGGATAACAGTGTTGTGGAGATATGTCAAAGCAACGTTGTGAACAAAACGGAGTGAGTGAAATTCTCATTCAAGGAGTGCCGAACTGGTCAGCCATCCTCGAATCAGTTCGCTTGCTTCCGCTTATATATGCATATTTTAAATCAGCGCGCCCCATTCTAAGGTTTTTTTAAAAAAAACCAAGAAACGTAGACTCTTGGTATTCATTACACATAAACTAGCGAGCCCCAGAATGAGAAACAAATTTTAATCATTATTATTGACGGATTAGTAAACTTTTTACACGCTTTGGAAAATCTCAGAAGTTCGCGGTAGTCACTTTTCGGTAAGGAACTAGGGGACTCGGTTATTGTGGGGGGGGGGGGGTCGAAACGATCGCAAAGGCGGTATACTACGTATACGCGCCAAAAATTCTCGGCGTTTTTACCAAGGTCCGTTGGTACCTTTACCATTTCAATTTTTTTACCAATTATTGGTAATTTATGGCTGTAGAGGCTGTATGGCGAAAGAGGTTTTAAATGAAACAAGGTGAGGAGTGCATTATGAGAGCGCCAAATCTGAAAACATAGTTTCACATGCAACATTTGATTGCTCGACGGTGAGAGCACCAAATATTCTTTGAATTATCACCCGCAAGTTTTTTTTTCTTTCTTTTCTTTTAGCCGTGTGAATGAAAATTCCATCCTTTAACTCACCTAAAATGAATAGTAAACATTATGTGTGCCGTAACATTTTTTATGAAAACTGAATCCCCTGGTAAAAATTGGCAGTAGAATCTGTGTTCCAAAATACCATAGACCTACAGCTGGCTGTAAGATTTCCAATAGCTTCTATAGCCGGCAACACAATTTCTTATAGCCTTTTATAGCCGATGGCGACTAAGCAACAGCCTAGCGATAAAGTGTATGCTTAACGTTACTAATTACGGATGCTAGGACTTAGTGAGTTTTTGGACTACCGCTCTCTTTTTGGGCCGTAGGATCTTGCTTTATTTTACGAGGAGAGCTCCGTTCTTTTGAAGGATGCCTGACATTCCTAAGATGTTGGAGCGCCTTCAATTTCGCATCATACTGTGCAATACCTCTGGTGTGAAATAGTTGCTTCAAGCGCCGCGGGCGGGCTGCCAGCGCTGAACGCGCATTGGCGCCTGCAAACCTAACAGGGATACTTCACGCATTGCGCAATGCGTGAAGTATCCCTGTTAGGTTTATAGGCGCCAGTGCGCCGCCGCTCCGCTTTGTGTTAGGCTTTAATATTTAATCTCGCGGAGTCAGCGTTTTTCAACTCATAACTTTGAAATTTTTGCACACTCTGTATGGATTATTTTCATTTTAATTGATGAAAAAAAATATGTAGTAAAGGAAAATATGATGTGTGTTTTCTAAAAATTAAGGTGATTTCGTACAAACTTAAGGATTTACAAAGCACACGAATTTCTACACAATTTCTCATAGCCTTTCATAGCCGATGGCGAAAAAGCAACAGCCAGGCGATAAAGTGTAAAGCCCGGCGATAGGAACTATAGCCCGGCTGCATAATTTTTTATCGCTTCGTGTAGCCCGGCCGTATGATTTTTTCCACTCTCTACAGCCAGCTATATGATTTTCTATCGCCTTCTTCAGTCGGCCATAAGAACTCCTATGGTATTTCGAAACGCAGCTCCTATCGCCAATTTTTATCAGGGGCATTAAATGTTATTCTCTTTTTAAGCTACATAATACATCTACTGGATCAAACTCAAAAGGAAATAAAAACAGCCCCTGCAAGCTGCCCAACCTCTTTAGAGATGGCTTAATTGTCTGGAAATTGAGTAGGCTTCTGACTCATCATCTCAAAAAAACATGAAACGGCTAGATTGAAATTTCAAAAGTGAACTCTTAAAATTTTTCCAATCCTGGAAGAGCCTAAATTCTGCCGGACATTACGTATGACCAATTTAAAAAAAGAAATAAAAAAATCGACCCCTCCATTAGATTGTGAAATTTTTAATATGTAGAGAATGTGTAATAGAAGATCTGATTGCATTTCTCAGGACACAAATACTCTGGAATCCTTATCAGCAGCCCTTGGTAATTCAATTGAAGTATCCTCTGACATACCCTGCCACATGGACGTTCAAGTGGTAAGTCTGAGATTTAAGTGTTAAGAATATTGTAGGGATGAACTTTTTTCAAGTTTTGAACTTGTTTGGGTACGATATACCTTAACACATTTTTAAAGCAGGTTTACCGTGGGTTGCAAAAAAGCACGGCGCGCCGCCAATCGTAAGAGCTCTGAACTTTTGAGTCCCCCGAGAGTAAAAGGAAGGAAGCTTCTTTTTCTTACATCTGCCTTATGTGCAAAATGAGTTAGGTGGAAATTTAGTAAAATATCGAGGCTTCCACTTTTCTTCTCGAAAAATAATGCATGTCAATTACTCGCTTTGTCTTTAACTAATTATTTGCATTTTGCAAGAAAGAACCAAGAACAATACAATGGCAATACTAAGATTGCGCAACTTACATTCTTCGCAATGAAATTAAATTAAAATTAAAGTTTATTGGGAGTAAAGACAAAACTTGTTTAGATGATCAGTTTATATTTGCAAGGTAAAAAAAACTGCACAATCTTGGCGATATTGGAATACTCTTGGTTCCTTTTTGCAACATGCAATACAAGTGTACTTGGACTACATTTTGCAATAAAGAACTACTCTCTCAGCCTCATTACAGAAACAACCTATACAACATTTGACTACCTATGCACAGGGCCGGATTAAGGGGGTGGACACATGGGCCGCGGCCCATGGCGGCAGAATTAGAGGGCGGCAAATTTTGCAATTTTTTTTAAATGCAGGTACAAAAAATCGGATTCAGAAAAAAATTACAAACAAGAAAAGGTGACAAAATCTCTCATTTCCTGAGAGTTCATTAATTTCTAATTTTGTCGTATTTCGGTGATACAAAAGACTGCGGACCTTTAATTAGTTGAGTTAAGAGAGAAACCAAACACGTAATTTGGCCTGGAGCGGCGCGCGGCGCAAAGAGAAATGACGAGGACTTGAGATGAAAAGGAGAAGCCCTCGACGCGGCGGTCGGCATGTAACACATATTAGCGCCTACGAGACTGCATGAATACTTCACGCATTGCGTCAAACACCGTACGGTCAACAGCGGTCGGCGCGGCGCGGCGTGAAACGCACAGTGCCTACAAGACTACATGAATACTTCACGCATTGCGCCAAATACAGTGTGGTCAGCGCGGCACGGCGGCGGAAGTTAAACTTATTAAACCACATTTATGTTTGTTCTTTCTTAATTTGTTTGTTCATTTCTCACAAATGAAAGGCCTCGTCCCCACAGAGATAGGTTTACGGAACTGAACTTTCGCGCGAAGTTCCGTGAACTTTTGCTAATAGTGTTGACAGAGCTTACGCAAAAAATGTGTCCAACACGAGTGAACGCGTCTTATGCACCCCTCTCCCTCCGGCACGTTCACTTGATGGTTTTTATTGATGTTTCAAAATGAATGAGAAGAGGGCGGCAAAATGCAGGCACGTGCTTTTAAAATTAAGTAAAAAATATTAGTTCTCTATTCCCAAATGCAATCCCCTTGATGCTCAGAAGGTAGGGTGAAGGGTAAAAAGCGCCCTTGTGTACTACGTCACACGATGGGATTAGCTCCCTCTGAAAAGATTCGTTTTGTGTATCCTACAATAAATTTCATAATTACTAGTTTTTGGTGTAGAAAATTATCGTTATGTTTACCTCGCTCTCCAACCCCCCCCCCTTTTACTCATTGCCTGGAAAGGGAAGGGTCTGTCAGTCCGTGCCGTTTGAAGAATCTCGAGCATTCAGATGAAAGAGCATCAAAACGAAGCCAAAATTCAGCGCATCTCCTTTCAAAACGGTCAGAAGCTTTTTTACGACCACAGCTATAGCAGGCTCTTGATCATAAAAGTTGACAAATACGCAATGCAATGTCGCGAATGGATCTCGACCGCGGGGCGTTGCTGCACAGATGAGCGTGGCTGCCATTGTGAACGGAGATCCGCTGGATTTCTACGGTAATAAATACGATTATGAGCTGAAATTATAATCTCGAATTTAGAACTGAAATTGGCAACACTGGACGGAGGGTGTACCGAGAGTGCTCCGATGCTCCCCGTAATAAAAACCCGCATAAAAAAGGGCCCTAACGAAATCACGAAGATGATCTTGCAAATGTTGCATCGCCCTCGAAAAGCTGAGAGGGATGCGGGAGTGTCAGATGCTGCGACGGATGTTTCTGGAGGAGTTCGTTCGATACTCGATGAAATCTCGGTGTTTTTTCACGCGTGGACTCTCCTCGCATTTTTCCGCGTACATAAAAGGCGGGTTGAACATGATTTCACTTCATTAAAAGAGACGTGTCATGCAACGTGTTATTTGACTGAAGTGGAAAAATCAGTGTTGCCAATCCACCGAAAGATCGATTGTAGGATCGTGTTCAGGTGGTTAAAGCTTTTAAAATGTGGTTATCCACGAGAAAAGGGAACTTAGGGGGTCGTTTATTATTATTATTTTTAAAAAAAGCCTAGGGCCTCGCTGATGGAGTTTCTACGGGTTTATTCACTACACGACCTCGCGGTCCCGGTTTCCTGCCTCGTCTGACCAAAAATAACCGAGAGAAAAGCTTGCGCGCGGGCCGATTATTGAAAGTTTAAAGCAGCCCAATAAGACATCGAAATATGATATATTACAACCTTAAGATAAGGCTCCAAACAGGGTTATGCCCTAGTCGTTCGTGGAAGGAGAAGAAGAAGAAGATGATGATGACGATGATGCTGATGTTGATGATACGGCTATATCTTGTCTTGTAGTCCTGACATAGTTTCAATAATTGGGCCGCTGGTGCGGGTGGTCTGGGGCACCCTGTATCACCGGCTTTTAAACACGATTTTATGATACGCGTAACTGATTTATTGCTGATGCACCATCTAATCTAACACGCTGATTAGACCGAAAAATCATAAATAAATAAATATAGCATGCATATAGGAAAGAACCAATATTGAATAGGCGCATTTTAAAAACGACTTACTTGTTTAATTGATTTCTGTACACAGAAATGTGTGTGTTTTATTTGCGTTTTCATTTACATGGTACATCTGTTGAACTCCATAAATTCCATGGCGGTTTTCGTCACCGGTTTCCCTTAAGCTATAATCTTTGAGAAAATTTCTCATTCTAACACGTTGCAAACTAGACGGCACCCAGTACCTCTTGAATGGAAAATTAGCAGACGTCATTTCTGACTACACATGTCCGTTAATTATTTCTTACCATGGAGAATATTCTGAAAAATGGCAAGATAATTCTTTTTTAACTGAAAAATGAAATAAGTTTGGAAATTTTGATACACTGGCACTCATACGTACTCGTTTGGCACGTATACTTAGAGTCTAACAACTGTACTAATTAGCATCTCCAAATGATTGGTTCGGATTGGTTGCATAAGTTGCACAAAAAGGAACTGTCCATATTTACCCTATTGGACCTCCAGTCTCTGTAAGGAAGACTTTCATGTAAACTTAGCGGCAAACATTTGTGGATGATCAATTGGCTACACCATTTCCAAATTTTCTGCACTATTTAATGTTAAGATCAGCATAAGCCATACTGCCATAGAGAAATGCCTCATGTGTATTCGAACCTCAGTGATCAATGGAAGAAAAGGAGTTTTTGATGCCTGAGTGGTATATGGTATACTGACGAGACTTGCTGTTTCCGAACTAAAGCTGCTAGAGAATGAATTTTCCTACGCAAGCTTTTGTAAATTGAGTTAGGTTTGTTAATTTGCCCGTTGACTTCCGGGCATGACTTTCACCCCATAGATATGATAGCAGAACGAGGTTTCTAAAATAAAAAGGAGCTTTCGATGTCTGAAACCTTTACTGATGAGACTTGCTGTTTCCTAACTAAACCTGTTCGAAAATGAATTTTCCGAGGCAAGCTTTTATAAATTTAGTTGGGTTTGTCAATTTGACCGTTGACTTCTGAGCATAAATTTCTTCCTATGGGTATGATAGCAGGACGAGGTTTCTAAAATTCCTTAAAAGTTTCTGTGTGTTCGAAAGTTTGCTTTCCTTGCTTGTATTAAGGCGCAATCTAATTTTCACAGACAAAACGAGTGACCGGACACTGTGTCAGTCTAGGACATGCGACCAGGGGCTGCATCGCGGGATCCTACTTGCACCCTTTTCATCACGAATGTCTCGGTAAATAATCATCCACCCTCACATCACACCCCGTTCCCGAAAATGATCTCGTGACCTTGATTTTCGTCCCGACATGATCAGCCTTTTTCTACTCCATGTTAATGAATTTTGTTCTCTGTTTACTATGATAGCTATCAATAAAATTTTTTGTTTTACACTTTTCTTAATACCTCGGTTTTGTTCTTCATTTTTCTCTAGCCATGTGATGATTACCCTTTTGAGCATGTCTCGGGACTCGTACAGACCTCTTCTGCCGTGCCAAGAGAGAACGCCATAAAAACCGAATCTACTAGGAAAATTGTGAATAGTATTTTCCAAAATTCTCAGACAATTTTGTGCCCAATTTCATCTGTTTCAAGGAAAGATATGCATGAATATCGTCAATAATACATGTTTTATAAAGGGAAATTTGGCAACTCTCGAATGTTCATACGGCGTTTTTCCTTAGGACGGCAGTGTTGCAAACCTAACTACCAGTGGCGTGGCGTAAATTGCGATATATCGATTGTTATGCCGTTTAAACCTATGGTAAAGAATCGATTATTAAGGTGTTCGCTGCGAACACCCTGATAATCGATCTTTTTTCATAGGTGTAAATGGCAGAACAATCGATATATCGCAATTCACGCCACGCCACTGCTAACTACAACTGCAAACTCACTTTTCTCCAGGAATAGTGACACAATAAAAAAATCGTTATTTATGAGAAAGGCAAGTATTAAACAAAATTAAATCAGATGATTGAAATGAGGGGTTTGGAGGACAAGGCGCATAAGTGCAATTTTCGAAAAAATTGAGGCATCAACGATTTCAAGTAAAACGAATTTTAATGAATATTCTGTGAAAAATTCGCTCCTATATTTCAATTTTTAAGCCACGAAAAGTCGGTCTGAACGTTCTTCCCGCCATTAGGAGCCATGTAGTTTTGAAACTTCAAACATGTATTTCTCGGAACAGCAAAAACTGTACTTAAGCGCCTTGTCCTTCAGCCCTTCTCATGCAAATATGCTGTTTGAAAAGTAGTGAGACAAACGCTGTAGCTTCAAAAGTAAGCTAGGTAGAAGTTTTTTCTTGGTCTAACTTGGAATACAGGCTTAGCGTTCTTATGAGACCAAGATCAACTCATTTAGTTAAAAATAAAGAAAGTTAAGGAGGTTTAAATAGAGAATGAAGCGTTTCGCATACGACTTTTAACAAGGATTTTTGCTCCATGGAATTGATCTCTAAAGGTACTGCGCGATAAGATGTTACCCCAAAAACAACGTGTCAACCCTAAGAACTGCTTGACGACATTTTACCGTAGTCGTCATTCGACTAGAAGACCCAAGGATCCCAAAGGAGACTAGCCCGGTTGTCAGATTTAACCCTCAACAATCGGGAAAATCTGACCAAAGCGAGAAAATGCCTTCATGGGCGCGGGTAAATCGCAGTTACAGAGTGGTTTTTGCTCTGTTCTGTGCTAATTTTTGGCTAAATTACAAGATGATGTTCCTTCACCAAATCATTGTCATCCTACACGTAGTGTGGAAGACAACAGAACAATGATTAATCTTCGTGTTGCGGCTGCGGCGGTTGATTGCAGGTGATCTAAATTAATTTCGCCTTCAATATAACAATGTAGGCAACCCGAGCTCCTTCACGTTAAAATAGTGGTATCGCTCTCTCGCGATGCTTTATGTTGCGGCTATGTGACAATCCTTATGAATACCCTATCACACACGATGCAGAGGACGTTTTTATTCTTTACGCGCATTGCCACACAATATTAATGTTAATGAGTCACAGCTCGTGAAGACGATCCATAATTTTTTCACCCCCTGGAAGGTGTAAGTAATCAGAGGCTATACAGTATGAACATGAAAAAATAAGAACAAGTAAAAGAGAAGTAAATTAAAATTGAAAGTAAAATAAAAGAGCTACCTTTGACCTTTTACCTTTTGAATCAAAGACCTTAATTGATGGGTCGAAGCATCCGACACAAATTAAAAATTAGACGTATTTACGTATGCTAAAAGGAACTATGAACATATGTTTTGCATGTAACATAGTTCCTTTTAACATTAATGCGTTATATTGATGTTGCCTCCGTCTTCAGGTAAATAGATTCAAATTTTCAAGCCAAATGCGACGCAGGTTTAGCCTATGTTGATTAAAATCCAGAGTGCAGTAAGGTGTAAGTAATGCGGTATTAGCATTTTGTATGGACACGAAGGAGGCCCAGCCAAGCAATGTTGTCTTGTGGTGACAGAATATTTATCAAATCGCAGCAGGTAATTTATTGCGAGTAAAATCACAAAATCCAAGAGCATACGAAGGATTTTTATTTTTTCTTTCCTCACACATTCAATTAAGAATTCGATTGAGAGTCTTTATCTCATAAATTGTTGGCGGATTCCTTTGTAACTGTTGAAGATATTAAGATGCGTTATAGACAGGGCCGTATTTAGGGGGTGGCCAAATTGGGCACGGCCCATGGTGGCAAATTTTGCAATTTTTTAAAAATTTAGTTATAAAAAAAAAACAGGATAAAAAAAAATTACAAACGAGAAAAGACGACAAAATCTCTCATTTCATGAGAGTTAAAGTATAATGATTACCAATTTAATCGTCTTTCGGTGGTACAAGAGACAGCACCTTTCACTAGTCTAGTTGAGAGAGAGATCAAACACGCAATTTGGGCAGCAACAATGCGGCGCAGAGAGCAATGATGACCAGGACTTGAGATGAAAAGGAAGCCCTCGGCGCGCCGGTCAGCATGATACACATATTAGCGCCTGCAAGACTTCATGAATACTTTACGCATTGCGACAAAAACAGCGCGGTCTGCAGCGGTCGGCATGAAACGCGTAGCGCCTACAAGTCTGCATGAATACTTCACACATTGCGCCTTCACGCGCCCTTTCACGCAAAATACAGGCGGCCCGTGGGCGGCAAGTAGGTAAATCCGGCCCTGGTTATGGACATTAACTAACATTTAACTTAACTTTAACTTTTAAGAAAGCAAAAGTCCCCACATTTCAAACGATAACTTCTTAGAATTTAGGGAGGAAGAGCAATAATCGAAGCGAAAGAAAATTAAAAGATGGAAAAAGGCTCATAGGTTTATAACTTCACAAAGCCTGCCGACCCGGACGAATTGTAGCATTTTAACCACTCATTAAGGTGATTTATGCGCGGTGAATACGTCGTGGGGCTTGTTATTTTCAAGAAAAACGTATGAAAACTTCAAGGCGAGGTAAGTGCATTGTTTCACATTATCACCCGCGACTCTATCTGTATATTATTTCAATCAGTGCTTTCACAACCATTAATTATTAGTCAAAATGTGAATTTAATTTATGAAAATTTTTGCTCGCAATGCGGAACTCCTATCTTATTGGCACCTTCTTTCAGTATTTTGTAGAGGCCACACTGAATAAGTTTTTGCACTTCTGAAGTGCGATAGAGGATCCGCTGCCCTCCGTCTAACATTGAGAGTGCAGATATTTGTATATGAATAAACATGTCTGCAACGTCACAACCCGAAATCAATTCTCCAGTTCTTTCTGAAGAGATTGATGGGTAGGTAATACATGACACTTTTTTTCTTAAACACGCCGAACAGTTTGGCCTGAAATTTTGTTTTTTCAACTTAAAGTATGACTCTTCGTGTCATGAAAAAAAAAGAAAAAAAAAATCACGTCAAACCGTTCGGTGTTTTTATAGAAAAAGTCTTATGTATCACTCATGAATCTCCTCAGGAAAAACTAGAGAATTGATTTCTGAAATCTCCGACGCATAAATCGTCGTTTCTCCCACGAAAGAACGTAACTAAATTTCAGCGCTGCCAAATTTCCCTTCGCAAATTGTAATTTCAAGAGGAGAATTTTGGGCTTTTCTAACTGAAAATTTTAATGATATTTCTTTTGATTCCATGCAAAAATCAGGCAGATTTTTGACGAAAATTAAACGGGTACATTCTTATAAAAAATTGAATTCCTTGGGTCAATTTTGCAACCTTGGAATGAAGTTACGTTCCTTCGTCCGGGAAGCGACGAAATTTTCCCTTGTTTTCGAGATTTTTCGATGAAAAATGAACCCCGTGTTATTTTCCATAAGAGCCCTAGAAAGTGGGCACCAGGCGGATCAGGCGGAGAGCCATCGGTGACTCGTAAAAGTAGAGGGTGCCGCTCGGCCCGCAATTCAAATTGCAACTCTTGTTTTCTCTTCGGCTGAGTGGCAACACGGTGGAAGGAAAAGCTCAAAAGCCGTGAAAAAGGGATCCCCGGAGAAACGGTGGCGCGCGGTTTGAAGTCAAGTGTCGTCGTCGAAAGCTCGAAGCTCGGTCCAGTCATTCAAAATCGGCAGAGAATGAAGCTCCCGCAAGCGGGCTTCCTCCTCTTCCTCCTGTACCAGCGCGCCCAGTTCGCCCGGGGCTTCGGCCCCAACCCCAAACCGAGTTTCAGCCTCGACCTTGACCACGGTCATCGGAGTGACCCCCGAAACTTGATCCGGACCCTCAATGACCTCATCGCGTACTACAAGTCCCACCCGCAGAAAGTTGACGTCAACCTCTTCTTCGGCTTCGCCATTGTTGCCGGTAATTTTGAAAATTATTAGTTTTTGCTTAACTTAAATTTTAATAAAAAATTTAGAGTCAGTAAATTGGATTGGATTTTGTAAAAAGGAACCAATAGTTTTCCGATGTCGCTAAGATGGCGCAACTGGAAAATTTGCAGGTGTCTTTTTTGTGAATTTCATCATTAAAATGGTACTGATGGAAAAACTGACTATGAGGATATCCTTGGTTTCTAAATTGGACAATTATTGGAGAACGTATGACGAAATAACCTAATCTGCTAAAATACATGTGTTTAAATGAAGAATACCGCGAGATGACGTCATAAGATGGCACATTTTCTTACTTTTAAATCAATTTTTCTCAAATTTCCCATCTGAGAAAAAAAGTATGAAAAATACTGCGAAGTCAGCTGATTGGGCATTCTCAGATGAAGTAATACAAATTGTTTGTGCTAATTCTCCGGTATTTTTCGGTAAAAGAGCGTATGAGACCTCCAATGCTTCTAAGATTTTGCAACGTAGTTCTCTACTTGTATGTAACGTAGCCAATAGTTCTACTATGAATTTTTCCTAAATCTGCTCCGAGTTTTTCCTCACTATTGTAAGGAAGTAAATCAACTGTGAGTGAATTTCATCTGCCGGAAATGCTATAAAAAATAGCACAATCTTAGCAGCATTGCAAGCCTCATGCGCCCTTTCACCGAAAAATGCCTCAATTATAAACCGATCATGTAAACAGGTATTATCTTTACTCACAATGAAGTATAAATCCAAGACTAAAATTACCTTTGCAAATTTAATTTTTTGCAAGACTTCGGTAATTTTATTGCAAAGAATGTTAACAGCACAATCCTAGCAACTTTGGAAAGCTCTTAGTTCCGTTTTGCAAAATGCAATCCAATTATAAAAAATATAAACTTCCTAGTGAAGTAGGATTTTGGTCTTATAATTCCAAGGAAAATTCCAGGCCCTTGGAAAAATTTTGCTACACAACAAGAAAGATTGATTTCAATGCATTGAGAAAAATTCTTCAGTTGATAATTCTTTTGAATCAACCGGAAATCTCTTCAAAGTGACAGGCCGTCTCTGTAAAATAATAGAAATATCGTTTGAAATATGGAGATTTCCAATTGACTCAATGAAAATCCTCTTCCGGGAATTATTAATTGGATTTTTATTGATTCCACAGAAAATTTCCTCTGTGTGGTCGATTCAGTTTAATACATTTAGGCGGTGGCGATGACATTCAATTTAGTATTTCCATAACTTTTTCGTTGTTCTGTACAGAAAATACAACTGACAGAAAATATGACACGGAAGTTTTGTGAATATGGAACATGGAACATAAACCACAACCTCCGGTTTCCCGATTTTTCCATTGTATTCTCCACAATATTAAATGAAAACTGTACCGAGATAACCACAAAATTTGGGTTGGTTTATGTTTCATTTCCTCTATTACCCGAAAACTAAACAAAAAAACCAATTATTTTTCTCTTTGTGCGCGCTATTAGAATCTCGGATGGTTTCAAGTTGATTCATGACTCTACACTCCATATTTTGCGCTTCTTGTTTTTTGCACGTCACTTTGGGTCCTACATCGCGTTTTAATATTTTGGCAAATAAGTAAAAAGTTGCCTTTTTCAGTCAGATTTTAACTGTTTCTATGGAATATAGCTGCCTGAACAAGCATGGCTTGGGGTTTATGAGCAGTTGACGGTTAACACGTACATCTCAATCATAGAAATTTTGTCGAATTTTACTTTCTTTTCTGTCCATAAAATTTGCTGAGGCAACAATAGTCGCTGCCGCTAAAATTGCAGTCCGTTACTTGGGTTCTTACTCTCCTTTGCCGTAGTGAGCATGAACTTGAGTTGATTTTCCGATTTGATGCTCGTCACCATCTTAGATTACAATGTGCGCGATGACCTCACGATTCAAGGAAGTGATTTAAATTTAAAGCAGTTTCCCAATTCCCAGAATAGCCATTTACAAGATTATCACGTTAGGGGAGGAAGTGCGCTCAGCCTTCACAACAATCAAATTTATATTAGTGATGAGTTCTCGGTAAAATATTGTTTACGTGGCTGATGTAAGATCTTGTAATTATTTCGTTACGGATTCAAGCTACTGATTCGGAAATAGAGCCAACCAGTGGCCTGAAAATATAAAGCCTTAAAAAGGAAGTATGGTTTCCAAAGCCCAAAGAGCCTTGCAGATTGCAATCAATTTGTGATAATTACAAGGTAAAATTATTGGAATTGTGTCGGAGTGTTATGCATGTTGTCTATTCCCTGATTGAAGGAGCTCATCCTATTGAAATTTATTGAAATAAAATTGGAATAAGTTCCAACATTGTTGGCATTGCCATTTCCTACCATTCTTTCAAATGGGAATCATTAAATTGATCGTTTAAAATCGGCATTTATTGACAAAATTATGTGCCAAATTGCTAAGTATTTGATTGCATTAATTTTCAAAAATAAGTCAATACTTTTATTGTGCTCTGCCACTGAGAGTGTCCGCAAAAATATATCCCGTATTACATTCTTGAATGCCTTTATTTTCACATTAAATAATTGCTTTCTTCTCACGAAATTAGGTCAGCTAGAGATCATTCAGGAGTCCATCCCGCAGGGATCATCATGGCACACACAAATTCAGAAACTGAGGAACGACTTGACACAGTTCAGAGAGGAGACAGTGTGTTTGGGATGCCCTCTCTTCAATTATATCTATGATTATTGTAAGTTCACGACAGTTTGTCCAAATTTTATAATTCATTGTAAGAGAAAATCATGATATGCGCACAGGATGTCCCGAAAGGTATTGCTACTAACGAGTGATAAAATAAAGCCATCAGTCATTCGATGATCTTACGCCTTATGCAACGGTCTCTTTTCAAGACAGCGCACACTAAGGTAACGCTGAGGGAATATTTCTCAAAAACGTTATTAACGACACCTGAGTTACAATTGTCCAAAAATAAAGCCGAAAATTCATGGTGTTTTTCGATTCCGCAAATCGGCCAATAACACAAATGAAATACTACTAAATGCCTAGAACTATTCACTACAGCTCACATGATCAGTTACATTCTTGAACTACTGGAATAGACGTTGACAAACTTGATAAAAGCATTGGTTTTTATTCCTGTAAATCAATTATTGCTGAAGTGCGAAACCACGTATCTCCTTTCATGACGATGCGAAGTTCCTGTCATACTTTCTTTATTCTGCCCTGGTAAAAATTGGCGATAGGAGCTGCATTTCAAAATACCATAGGAGTTCTTATAGCCGACTGAAGAGAGCGATAGGAAATCATGTAGCTGGTTGTAGGAAGTGGAAAAAATCATACGGCCGGGCTACACGAAGCGATAAAAAATTATACAGCCGGGCTATAGTTCCTATCGCCGGGCTTTACACTTTATCGCCTGGCTGTTGCTTTTTCGCCATCGGCTATAAAAGGCTATAAGAAATTGAGTAGAAATTCTTGTGCTTTGTAAATCCTTAAATTTGTACGGAATTACCTCAATAGTTACAAAACGCACATTATATTTTCCTTTACTACATTTTTTTTTCCATCAACTAAAATGAGAATAATCCATACAAGATGTGCAAACATTTCAAAGTCATGAGTTGAAAAACGCTGACTCCGCGAGATTAAATAGAAGAGCCTAACACAAAAAGGAGCGGCGGCGCACCGGCGCCTACAAACCTAACAGGGATACTTCACGCATTGCGCAATGCGTGAAGTATCCCTGTTAGGTTTGCAGGCGCCAATGCGTATTCAGCGCTGGCTGCTCGCCCGCCGCGGCCGCGCCGCAGCGTACCGCGGCGCTTGAAGCAACTATTTCACACCAGAGGTATTGCACAGTATCATACGAAATTGGTGGCGCTCCAACATCTTAGGAATGTCAGGCATCCTTCAAAAGAACGGAGCTTTCCTCGCAAATTAAATCAAGATACTGCGGCCCAAAAAGAGAGCGGTAGTCCAAAAACTCACTAAGTGCTAGTATCCGTAATTAGTAACGTTTAGCATACACTTTATCGCCAGGCTGTTGCTTAATCGCCATCGGCTATAAAAGGCTAAAAGAAATTGTGTAGCCGGCTATAGAAGCTATTGGAAATCTTACAGCCGGCTGTAGGTCTATGGTATTTTGGAACACAGATTCTACTGCCAATTTTTACCAGGGTGTAGAAAGTTGTTCCACACGATTTCTTGAAAAAGTCTTTGATTTTGCTTCTCTATTAGCAGAATATTTCAGACTATGGAGTTGGCTCGTCTCTCTTCGAAAAAATAAACTAGGAGCGGAAGTTTTGAAACACTGCAATAGAGATACATGGTATCGCACTTTAGTCATTGACACAGTCCATATGATCACGCACGCTCTTAAACTACCGGAAACGTTAAGAATCTTGATAAAATCATTGATTTCTATTCTTCTATACAAAACAAATACTGTCATTTTTTCAGTGAATGTGATTTCTCCCATGACGTGGACTTTCAGCGAGGGCTACAAATGGCTGAAATTTCGAGATTTCCCGACAAGGCTGCCGCGACAACGCTACGATGAGACGCTGAACCGTAACGCATCGGACTTCTGCCTGCAGAGAATTTCCGAAGAATGCAACGCTTCAGAAGAGTGCATCGCTATGGAGCTGAACCCTTCGAGCACAGGATACGCTTTAACTCATCAAATCCTTTTCCTTATCTTAGCAAAACAGGTGGGTCGAAGGTCAAATACAGTGGTCGATAGACCCTCAGAAAATGTCTAAAAATAAGTAAACGCTCTCAATTCAATCATATTCAGTTCCCAAAATATCGATGCACTGAAAAAAAATTCTCGGCGTATTTACAAAGGTCCGTTGGTACCTTTACCATCTCACTTTTTTTTACCAATGATTGGTAATTTTACCAAGACAGACTGGTAAGCTTACCTAAAAACCGGTATTTTTCCTGTTTTTTTTCAGGTAAGTATACCACTTTTATTGGTAATCAATTCTCGGTAACTTTGACATTTTATCTAGGTAATTCTACCACAGTCGATAAAAAATATTGGTGTTTTTACCAAGGTCCAGTAAAATTACCGAGAAAGTTCAATTTTCTCGGTAAAATTACCAATTCTATAAATTGTAATTTTACCAAGAAATCCAAATTTACCAAGAGATCAAATAGAACCCTGAATTCTTGGTAATTTTACTCTTTTCTTAGTAAACACACCAAGATTTTTTTTCAGTGTGATACGCCGCAAACGGAGATACGTGGTTTTGCACTTGAGTCATCGATATCGATGGAAAAAAAGTGAGACCAGGTATCTCCGTTTGCGACGTATCAGACGGCCTTGTATATTCTTTTTCATATTTGGAAGAAAGTCCACGTAATTTCTTGAAAACTTCTTTGATTTTTCTTCTCTGTAAGCAAAGTATTTTGTATGAATGTCAAGCTAAGTTTCTCTTCGAAAAAATATAAAAAGAGCGGAGAGCTTGAAACACCGCAATGGAGATACGTGGTTTCGCACTTCGGCCATCGATGTAGTTCCTGAAAGCTAAAACAACTATTATAGATATTAGTTTCAAACAAGTGACATAATGTATGCTTGCCACATTGGCTTTGAAGAACCTATTTTGTGTTTGATGGAAAGATTATCAAAATATGATTATTCCGTGGCGTGCTGCATAAATCGACGAATCCATAATAATCCATCCTTGCCCATCCCTCGGGTCTGAATTAAGATCTTGTCGTAAACAAAATGTCGTCGTTTAAAAAAAAGAAAAGAATTAGAGTAATAAGTTCTTACTCCTCTCGTTCCTAGCAAATACCCCATTTACACAAGGCCTCTTTAGCTTATGTACATTCCCATGAAAAAGCGCTGGTGAGTATGCCCAAGTTTTATCCCAGAGCTTGGAATAGAAGGTATACTCTATTGCGACTTCAAGATATGCAAAAGCATCTAGAAAATATAACGTTTCACCTTTTTTTTTTTTTTTTTTTTTTTTTTTTTTTTTTTTTTTGAGAACCACATTTAAAATTAATTTTTCAAAGAATCAAAACCAGTTCCAATTACATTATATTTCACCTCTCCTAATAGTATATTCTCCAGTAATGTATGATTGACGTCAAAAGTAACAATCTTCACCGGTCAGGTGACAGCATTTAACTAATACAGGTTTTTTTTAAAATCATTATCAGTTTGGCTGTGAGATCAAATTCAAAGGAGAGATCCTAGACGCGGAGGATATAATTCAACGCAAATGTACTCATGCGTTTGTGGAGGCGCATGATCTCTATAGGAAGTCAATATTCCGTGATCCGGTGGCTTGCGATCTGTTCATTGAACAAAGTAAGTCTCTAACAAACATTCTATTTCTGTTTCATTTCACTTGATTCATTTATAATATCTTCTAAATACAAATTTTTCTTCCGAATTATACTTTTTTGGGTTCGCATTAAACAAAAAGGGACCCCACTTAATAACAACCTTTAAACATGTAGTTTCCTCATGCTTTGAGTCTCCTTCAATATACCTTGACGGAACCAGCTCTTCTCTGAAGCAAGTTTGGTTGCCTTACCCTGGAATCCCGTGCTCGAGAAATTATGATTGGGCAAATACCACACAAAATGACGAGACTGCAAGCGAAGAAGTAAAACTCTTAGTCTAATCCTTCATTTAGACGTAATTTTATTCACACACCATAGCAGAGAGTCTAACAGTTATAATTAATGGAGTGTATTTTTGTATAATATTATTATATACAAAGTTTATGGTGGTTTTTGTGCGATGGACTTGAAATGAATCAATCATTCACTGCAGCTTTGCTTTATAGACTCTTAAAATCAACTTTCCGACGGAAAGACGAAATGAGAGTTACGGAGGACGAGGCGCATAAATGCAGTTTTTAAAAAAATTGAGATATTCATGAACTCAACTAAATCTAGTTTGAAAGTATATTCTGTGAAAAATCCACGACTAAAATCCAACTTTAAAGTATCACAACGTGAGTTTAAACTTCCTTTCTGCCATAAAGATCCATGTAATTTTGAAATATTAAGCATGTTTTTCTTGAAATAGCAAAAACTGCACTTATGCGCCTTGTCTTCCAAGCCCCTCAAATCAGCGAAGCGCGAGAAAAAAAATAAGACTCATATTTTTTCAGAAGGAAGGAGCAAAGAAAAAGCATATTTCTTTAAATAAGAGAAGGTGTTAAGCTAAGAAAATTATAAATAGTACTAAATTACTAATAATTATTATCATCGAACATTACAATAACTGAATTTTTGTAGTTTTGATCGCCTAATCATCTTAATTTGTTCTCACAGTTGCAGTATGCGGTCTGATGAACATTGTCGATTTCTTCGAGATTCGGCGCTGGTTTGAATTTATTCTATCTTTACAAACGCCTGAGGGATATTTTACTTGCAGCAATTACCATACAAACGTGCCAAGGTGGGCATTTCATTCACTTACTAGATTCATAGTTATATTACTTTTCCCGTACAGGTCTGATAAGTTTTCCCACTGGAAAACTCACAATCATGTACTCTCACGTTTATTCAGTGCATTATAGATTTAAAAAAGGTCGAGCTGTTAAAACTTTACCTTCAAGGCGACTTCAGAACTTAGCTAAACGGCTTAGTTAGTAGTTAAATTAAGAATAAATCACGAATGTTAGCCGCAAAGTTCAATTTTCTAAAAATTTGAATCATAATTTTGTATCTACGATGAGAGGATGATTCCCGGGAGTCTAAAGTGCAAATCCCCCCCAAAAAAGGGAAAAAAGCATAGTCCTAAAATGTAAAGGGAGAGTGTTGAGGCTCAAATCAAAAACGTAAATACCTAAATGAAAGAAAACTTAAGAGAAACATATACCTATATACCCTAATGTTTTTGTCAACGCTCTACGTATTAGGATTTGTCCTGCGGAACTTGGGGCCGATTACATTTGAATACTTTGTCATTGATTCGTTTTTTATGAATCCGGCCCACTGGTGCTCCAATTCAATGACCCAAACAATCGGTAACGTAATACATTTTTTAAAGTATTTTCCTAAAAGGAAAACAAAAATCCCAGCAAAGGACGACTCGTCCAAGAAGCCTTAAGGTAACTCTACAAATCATGCTCATATTCCTGGATTTTTGGCAATTTTAAGGACCAGCTACGTTGAAACACATTTAAACAACAAATTCATTTTTCGAAAGATAGACAAAATCACGATAAAAAGCGTCAATATTTCACCTCATCAGCACGAGTAGGCAACGCTGGAATGAAATTATGTCGTAAAAGAAAAGAGCAAATAACCCTCAGTTAGTATCGGAAGCGACGCGAAAAATATGCGAATATCATTACAACTCCTGGATGAACTATTCGAGCTTGACGGATGTCCGTGTTGCATACGCACGAAAGTGAAGGCGTTTTGACTCTCCAGGCGCTCACTGCTTCACTAGGCGGGGAGCAGCGCAGTAGTACTATGAAAATTTCAAAGGACAGAGCGCCTTCAATCCTTCGTTGAAATTACAAAGACATCTTTTAGGCGCGCGAATAGTTGATCTACGAACCATCTCTGCAAATCATCATATCATAACTAGAACACAAAAGATACGCAAAAGATATCGACGGTGTCAGTCCGCAACTACATATCACGTTTGCGGTGTTTGAAAATCTCCCCTCCTTTTTTATTTTTTAAAGGAGAACAAATTGACATCATTCCTTGAGATTTTCGCAGAATTTTCTTCGGACATAGAAGAACAATTATTGCAAGCTTTGTAGAAATTCCGTTGAAAAGTTTTCCATTTAAATAATGAAAGGTAGTTGCGGCTTGAGGAGTTACGCCGCACCGTCGATATCTACGCCTGTGTGCAACTATTCATGCCTGTGAGATGTCTCTGTATTGTCAACGAACAATTAAAAACGTTCTATCCTTCTTGAATTCTCGCAGCCCACGGGTGAAGCGGTGAAAGTCAAAACGCCTTCACTCAAGTGCGTATGCAACACGGACGTCCGTGGAGCTCGAATAGTCGCATCCGGAGGCGTTATAGTGAAATTCACGCTCTGCTTATTTCTCTCACTTTTTGAACTTAATTCAACGTTGCCTATTGTGCCGATGATGTAAACAATTATTGATTTTTATCGCAAAATTGTCAATTTCCCGATAGATACATCGACAGTTATATGTATTCCTTTACTTAGGTATTTGCACTTTCAAAAAACCTTCACAAACATACGCATTATTATTTTTTTTTTGCTTGTTTGTTGAACAGACACTGTCTGTTATTACACAACTAATTTTTTTTTTAATTGCAACCAGATTTCTAACAAAGATAATGTCATTTTTTTCTCCATTTCCCAGTCGCAAGGGCTATTACCTACTTGCGAAAACGACTCGCTGCTTTCACCACCTCAAAAGCACAAATCTGCATTTTCGCTTTTGAGATTTGCACTTTCGTAATTTTACATTATGAGACTCAAAACCTCATTTAATTCTATATATATATATATATATGAGTCGCTTTTATAGCGCTCTTTGGCGCTGTGCGACGCCTAATCGCCACAAAGCTCGGTCTTCCCACAGGTCATCAGGGAGTTGACAATCTCTTATCTCATTTAACACCCCCTGTCGCCAACCTCTCACTGGGCGTCCCCTACGTCTCCTCCCAGGAGGAACCCAATCAAGCATCTTTTTTGGCAGCCTCTCTTCCG
>NW_017547236.1:2513262-2555947 GCF_001854935.1 Bemisia tabaci
TGCACTCACAAAATTGGTTGGTAAATTCAACGAGTGGGTGCATCGACCTGGTATATCAAGTTTCTGCAATTTTTTACGGCAAATCAGTAGATTTTCGGGATGTAGATTGCTTACTTTCAATTCATGAATGAATAAAGCAACGACATGGTTGAACTTCTTTGCATGGAAAGACGTTTAAAATAACAAAATCAAGACGTATTTAATGCAATTGCATTTATATCGAGTCAATTTCTTTTCAATAATATAACGGGATTTTTACTACCGGTGATTTGGGTATTTTAGCCCCAAAATACCTTTAAATCGACTTTATCTTCTAGGAGTTCGACAGAATTTTTCCTTTCTTCGCTTAAATTATTCCGTAGCACTTTTCTTCAAGAATCTGATAAGATTTTGCTTGAGGCAGATCAAAAAACTTAAATTCGATCGAATAGCTTTCTACTTTCACAATACACGGTCTCGTCAAGGTGCGTCTTTGACCTCGCAGTGTTGGATCGTGAATTCTCTTTTTATGCTGTTTGCCTATTTTGAAATCTCTGTAAATGAAAACTAAAGGGGTTGATATGTGCGAGTTAATGACGCGCCTTATCAACACATTGTGTTGGAGTTCACTGCTTGTTTTTCGTTATGTTTGAGAATTAACCATCAAAAGGACGTATTCAAGAAGGAGTAAATAACAAGCCTCGTTGAGACATGAGCCCTATCATAAATGTATTCTTATAGGATCAGGGCCCTTCGGATCGCATGTTGAAATTGATAGACAAAGTGATAGAAAAAGAAGACATAAGGCGTATGAAGCGATCCTTTTGGTAAATGGGTATTCTAACAGACTAAGAGGGCAAATGATAGACCAAGTATCGGGTCTCTAATGGGTTGCCGTTTGTTGGTCTATTACTTACGTCCTTTGTCTAGTGCAACCACCCGCTTCCACCAATAGGATCCCTCTAAATCCTTTCTGTCATCTTTGTCTATTGCTTTGTCTACTAATTTCAACAATCAGCCCACAGGTCTCAATGGAGTTAGTTCCTAGCAAACACCTAATTACAAATCAGTCTCACGCATGACTAACCCATTGTCTGGCGGACACTGTGCGTGTGTCTGAGGATTCGGGGGTGGGGCAACCAGCAACTTAGAGTCGCGTATTTCGTTGCCCCTTTGAGGTAACCACGTATCTTATTTTCCAAGTGAGCCCTGTTTCGTATATGAGTCCATGTTTTCTATGGCTCACCCGGAAATCGGCGTTACGTCAGAGGAGTCGACGCGCGTACACGCAAATTCCAGGGGGCTCATTAAGTTCCTGCCGTCTCTTATGAGAATCAGTTTTACTGGCGAATATTTGTCACTCGCATAACGACCTGGAGCCGGAGCCGAACTGCCAGTCGGCCTCAGTCGCTAATCAGCACGCGTCGAACCTAGGCACACGTTCGGTCGCGCGCGCGCCTCCACCTGTGTAAGTTTACGCCGAGCTTCGACAATTTGCACTGCTTTCGCCGAGTAGCTCCGATCGGAAAAGTTGCGACTGGTTAGTTTATGACGCTGCATTTCGAAAACTATCTTGCCCATACAGTTGACTGTAATGTTCTACCAGTTATTACAATCGAGTGGCATTTTCGTAGATTTCAAGATCGTTAAAAACTCAAAAAATTGTCAGGTAGTATCCTAAACCCTCGATTTTTGTTCAAACTTGAAAATAAGTGCAGTTTTGACAATTACTGGCTAGTCTAGGACACTTTAATGTCATGTTGCCGATAAATCTAGTGCCGAGACTCCTACGTGCCACCAGTTATTACGGTCGTTAAGTGCCATTCTGGTAGGTTTCGAAAATATAAAAAAACTTGAGTTTTTCAAATTTTTAAACAGCATCTAGAACAGTGAATTGCTTTGTAAATTTGAAAATAAGTGTCGTTTTAGCAGGTAAAGACTGAGTCTCGAGTGATTAACTAAAATAAGTGCCAATTTGCCGATTTATCGGATTAATCTACTTCCGTGGTCGACCATTTGATGCGATTTCCTGATGCGGTGCCCTCATAAAGTAAACTTCAAAAACTGAAAATCTAATAATATTTAATTACAAACATTTGAAATATTCCATTCAATTGAAAAAAGTGTCGTTTGTCGATTGTATATACATACATATATTTTTATGTGCCATTACTAGTAATTATCAGTTGTTTTGAATGAATAATTATTCACATCATTATAGTGATTTTTAGGCCAAACTTGAAACTGAAACCCATTAGTTCAAATTTATTAGTTTGTGTGCTGAATTCTAGTCGACCAACTAGACAAGATATCATTTTTCAAGGACCTCTACTGCGCGACCAAATGCATTTTAGCATCGCGAATGCACAGTGATTGTCACAGGACACACGGACGTTAGAGACGTGTTTTTTACATTCATAATCGATTTCGATTCGAGTTTTAATCGTTAGTGGTTTTGTCGAAAGAGCATCGCATTGAATTGATGTGACAGCTTTTTGTGTGTATCTTCGAGGGACCTAACCTCCAGGCATTTTCAACCAGCAATCATCGCACGATGCTCAGGTAGGTTTTTATCATCCCAGTGATTTTTGCGACTTACACTGTAAACATACATAGTATGCGTAGATGATGGACTGAAATTAACCATTTTCCTAGTTGATTTCGGCATCAACCAAGCTGGACTAACTTTTTGGTAGAACTGACTCGAAACTTGGTTAACTCCGTAATCGCCTCTATCCTCGTATTCCAGTATAAAAATGAATTTTTACAAGGTTTTCTCAACACAATTTTCAAATGAAAACCACAAGAAGTAAAAGATCCAGAGAGTAATCTTTAAAACGGCCACAAGAGTTTTGTCAGGTTTTTTTTTTTTTTTTTTTTTTTGGACCATTGATATTCCTGACTTTTGAAAAGAATTTATACACTCGACAAAATAGTGATTCTTCTTGAAGAAAAGTGACCTTTTCAGTGGTGGAGTTGCAGGGGAGCGAATTTAGGTTTGAATGTAAAAAGTCTGAAAGGAGAGCAAAGCCTATGAAAATATACGTAAAACCCTCACCTTAAATCGACAAAAAAATTAATAAAAATTAATAAATAAAAAATAAAATAAAATATCTCGGTCGTGGAAGAAAAGGCCCCTGTCTGAATAACACCACCTTCTTTGAGAGTGTCAGATTCCGAGAACCCTCTTATGGTACTCGCGTTCTTCTTTCGTGGCTTAAAATCGGCTGGAAGTGATGCTCGTTCAACAGATCTACTCGGTTCCTTGAGCATAAAACTTTCTCACAAACTCAAGTTGATTAAAACTTGAAATGCATCGTATCGCAAGTGACAAAATATGCACGCTCGGTGGTTCCAGTGAAACGACCGCTGACCGCGAATGTCCTTGGGGTAAGAAAATTAACTCAGAAAACAAACGAATAATTGTTGTTCTTTCCCTCAATCAGACCTTAAAATTCTGGATGATTACATTTAAACAACATGTTAGTTTGCTAACATTCAATTTTGATTATCTTGTATAATAGGGAGGGGGGAGGGATTTTTTTTTGAAGGGCACGAGTATTGCCTTCAAGAAAGTTAATATGAATTTCTCTCTAAATTTTTACTTCTACCATTGGTGCACCTAAAATTGATGGCATTATGGGATTCAACTTTTGAAAGTTTAACGGTATTTCGGTCATCAAAAACTAAAATTGTTAGTAAGTATTTTAAAAGCTTTAAGGTAAAATTGATTAGGGGAGAGTGGAAAATGCCCCGCTTCTCTTTCTATTAATTTTGAAAATTTTCTTTGCAACCCGCAGTCCTCTGAAAGTCTAATAAATGGAGATCAGATCATTTATTAACATTTAGGAAAAACCATGGGGCTTTGCCCTCTGACCGCCTTGCGGTCCAACCTCCCGAGGCGCTTCGTGCCTCAGGCGTTGTGTGTCACGCATTCTGCCGTGCTAAGGAAGAACGCCGCATGAACATTCGAGAGTTTCCAAATTTACCTAAATAAAACGTGTATTTTTGACGACATTCATGCACATTTTTCTTTGCAATTTTCAGATATTTTAGATTAAATCGCGTACAAAATTGCCTGAAATTTTTGGGGGAAAAATATTCACACATTTCGTAATTAACACATAGTAAATTCGGTTATTATCGAAGGAAACTTGGCAACGTCTGGAGACTCGTACGGCGTTCTTCCTTAGCACGGCAGCATTACTCGTGTGATTTTATATTATGAAATAAGATTTGATTGAAAATATGTACCTATAATATTTCGGTTCCACTCCAACGACTCCGTCTGTTTGTTACTGCACGGTGCGAGAATTGCAACGGGTAGATCCTCTTTGCGCATTTTTTCTCCAGCTTCCCGCGCAATCTCAATTTGCGTAAAGCTGAAAGGAGCTTTTGACGAAACCGGACGTGCGCAATCGTGCAACAGATGCATTCATGAGAGCTTTAATCTAATCTGGCGAGTCTTATGGCGGGCTCAGTCATGGACGCGGAATTCATAAACAAACAGATCTTAAGAGCGAAGGTAGAATGAAATCGCCAGACGCATTAGTGAAGAGGGAAATAGACGCTCAACATTTGCGTTTCCGTTGCATGCCATAAATGAAAAATTCATGTTAGAGCCGCTAAAATTCATAAGCTTAGATCCTCCTTGATTAGATCTATCATCAGTTGATGATAATTCTCTGAAGTGTCCGACTGCGTTGCCGGGTTTGCAAAACTGCATGCTTTAGCTATTCCACCGTGCTAAGGAGAAACGCCGTATGAACATTCGAGAGTTGCCAAATTTCTTGCGATAAAATGTTTATTTTTGAGGAAAGCTATGAATATTTTTCCTTGAAATTGTCAGGAACTTTAGGTGAAATTGCGAACAAAAGTACCTGAAAAGTTGGAGGGAATTTTATTACAATTTTTCCCGAAAATTCGCGATTTACCGAGGGAAATTTGGCAACGCCTGAAGGTTCATACGGCGTTTTTCCTTAGCACAGCAGTATTAGACAAAACATGTCTAGGTCCTCCCCCCTCCGCTGATTGTGCGCCCATACATCAATAGTTGGTCTTTTCCAGTACACCCTGGTAAAAATTGGCAATAGAATCTGTGTTCCAAAATACCATAGACCTACGGCCGGCTGTAAGATTTCCAATAGCTTCTGTAGCCGGCTACACAATTTCTTATAGCCTTTTATAGCCGATGGCGATTAAGCAACTCACAGCCAGGCGATAAAGTGTATGCTAAACGTCACTAATCACGGATGCTAGGACTTAGTGAGTTTTTGGACCCCTGCTCTCTTTTTGGGCCGTAGTATCTTGATTTATTTTGCGAGGAAAGCTCCGTACTTTTGATGGATGCCTGCCATTCCTAATATATTAGAGCGCATTCAGTTTCGTATGATGCTGTGCAATACCTCTGGTGTGAAACACTTGTTTCAAGCGCCGTGGCACGCTGAGGCGCGGCAGGCGGGCAGCCAGCGCGGAACGCGCATTGGCGCCTACAAACCTAACAGGGATACTTCACGCGTTGCGCAATGCGTGAAGTATCCCTGTTAGGTTTGTAGGCGCCAGTGCGTCGCCGCTCCGCTTTGTGTTGGGCTCTAATATTTAATCTCGTGGATTCAGCGTTGTTCAACTCATGACTTTGAAATGTTTGCACACTCTGTATTGATTATTCTCATTTTAATTGATGAAAAAAAATATGTATTAAAGGAAAATATAACGTTTGTTTTGTAAATATTAAGGTAGTTCCGTATCAAACTTCATGATTTCCAAAGGACACGAATTTCTACACAATTTCTTATAGCCTTTTATAATCGATGGCAAAAAAGCAACGGCCAGGCGATAAAGTGTAAAGCCCGACGATAGGAACTATAGCCCGGCTGCATAATTTTTTATCGCTTCGTATAGCCCGGCCGTATGATTTTCTCCGCATTCTACAGCCAGCTATATGATTTTCTGTAGCCCTCTTTAGCCGGCTATAAGAATTCCTATGGTATTTTGAAACGCAGCTTTTAGCGCCAAATTTCACCAGGGCAGTCGTATATGGTAACACAGACCAGATTCTTGGTTTCTCGAGCCATTTCATTTGGTGTGTTCGACACTAGTTACTTTGCACGGAAATAAGAGACATTTAGCTTTTTATAGCAAGGTGTAAGATACATCAGCCTAGAATACTTTCATAAAATACGTACCACTGATAGTCGAAATTTTTTAGCCTCCCCATCTATCACTACGCACCCGTCACGCTAGTTTTTACCCCCCTATAAATTGCATACACTCTGTTCGACACCTTCCTCCCATTCGCATTATGTGATAAATTTTGATTGAAAAACTCCCTCCTCGCTTCGATTCTTTATTTTCAATTTTCGAAAAATCGAAGCAGCGCGCCGATTTCAGCGTCACGTAATGCAACCTGCACCAGCGGACTGCACTTTGCAATAAGGAACCCCACTTCTTGCGCATCAAAAACGTTCCTTCCTGCATAGAGTTACTCAAAGCGCAACATAAGTCGTTTCTAAAATGAGCCAGATATCGATGACCGAAGTGCGAAATCACGTTATCTCCATCGCGGTGTTTTTAATTTTCCGTTTCTATTTAATTATTTCGAAGGGGAACAGGCCAACTTTATAACTTGAAATTTTCATGGAATTTCATTACATCAGAGATGAAAAATCAAGGCAGTTTTCAAGAAATTTTGTTGAATAGTTGTCCGTAGAAAAATTAAGTATGATAGGAGGTCTGCATTGTTGTAAATGGAGGTACGCGGTTTTGCACTTTAATCATCAATTTAGTAGTTCTTAATTGCAAAACGTAGTCCATTTGTAAATTAAATCGAATGGAGAATAAATATCCAAAAGAAAACATTGATGAGTTTAGGCATTAGTTGAACTGCATTAAGAAATTAGATTTGAGCCGGTTATCGATTTGATAATTTAAATCACCCGATGACCGACTATAATATGTCCTTTGGCTGGGCGCCACTTATTTTGCCAGCGGATACTTTCACCCATCCGGTGCCGTGATCACGGATGCAGTGGCGAGGCGTGCTTCGATATATATCGATATATACCCATTTGAGGCTATGGTAAAGAATCGATTATTAAGGTTTTCGTTGCGAACACCCTGATAATCGATCCTTTTCCATGGGTTCCCTGGTAAAAATTGGCAGTAGAATGTGTGTTCCAAAATACTATAGACCTAAAGCCGGCTGTAAGATTTCCAATAGCTACTGTAGCCGGCTGTACAATTTCTATAGCCTTTTATAGCCGATGGCGATTAAGCAACTGCCAGACGATAAAGTTTATACTAAACGTTACTAAATACGGATACTAGGACTTAATCAGTTTTTGGACTACCGCTCTCTTTTTGTGCCGTAGTATCTTGATTTATTTTGCGAGGAAAGCTCCGTACTTTTGAAGGATGCCTGTCATTCTTAATATGTTGGAGCGCCTTCAATTTCTTATGATACTGTGCAATACCTCTGGTGTGAAATAGTTGCTTCAAGCGCCGCGGTACGCTGTGGCGCGGCACGGCGGGCGGGCAGCCAGCGCTGAACGCGCATTGGCGCCTGCAAACCTAATATGGATACTTCACGCATTGCGCAATGCGTGAAGTATCCCTGTTAGGTTTGTAGGCGCCGGTGCGCCGCCGCTCCGCTTTGTGTTAAGCTCTTCTATTTAATCTCGCGGAGTCAGCGTTTTTCAACTCATGTTTTTGAAGTGTTTGCACACTCTGTACGGACTATTCTCATTTTAATTGATGAAAAAAAAAAAATGTTTTGAAGGAAAATATAATGTGTGTTTTGTAAATATTAAGGTAGTTCCGTATCAAACTTAATGATTTCCAAAGCACACGAATTTCTACACAATTTCTTATAGCCTTTTATAGCCAATGGCGATAGGAACTATAGCCCGACTGTATACTTTTTTATAGCTTCGTATAGCCCGCATATGATTTGCTCCGCTTTCTACAGCCAGCTATATGATTTTCGATAGCCTTCTTTAGTCGGCTATAAGAACTCCTATCGTATTTTGAAACGCAGCTCCTATTGCCAATTTTTACCAGGGTTTAAGTGGCAGATCAATCGATATATCGCTGAGCACGCCACGCCACTGCACGGATGAGGGGAAAGGTCGACTGTTCAATGACAACAAATCGTGGAACGATCAGCGATTTGGTGTGGCCCATACTTTTTTAGCTCATTGCTCTTGTAATGTGACTTGTACGTGACTTTGCGAAAAGCTTGTGAACTATCTAAAATTTTCTCTTGACCAAGGATCATCCATAATGAATCACGGATGGAGGAGTTGAATGAATAACAGCTTCTTTGATAGAAGTGCTAACCGCCAAAAGTCAAGGTTCGCGAAAATATGGAAAAACTTGTTTTCCTCGACAATTCTTCATTTTTATGTTTGAAAAAAATGGCTAATCTTCTACATACCATTTGTACGCGAGCAGGAACGAAAAAATTGGGCAGGAAATCATTTTTTTTTTTTAAATTTTGGTGGATACAACCTTTTTCTACAAAACCCCTTGGTACTAAAATTTTAGCAGTAGTGCGACTGTCAACGCATGAGCCTTCGATGATAATGTTAAAAATCATAGTTCGTGCCCTTACTTATGGTTTTCATCACTAACAGGTACTCTCCCGGTGCTAAAATTCATCCACCTTCAAAATATAGTATTTCGTCGAAAACTCAAATTGTGAAAATGTGGCGGCCACGCCCTTTCTGAAAATGATCCGTTCAATGGATCGTATTCGACAGTATTTCGATGTATCGTTTGGCTCAAAACATAAAACACAACCTCAAACAAAAATTTTAGAATTTAGGTTGAAAAAGCTGAAAATGAGAAAATGCCTAAATATTTCACTTTTCATTGCCATTTGACACTTTAAAGAACAAAAAATCTATCACAAGAGACCCATTCCCTCCGATTTCTAAACTTGACTTTTAAAGCCATGTTTAGATGTTGAACCAATCGATATCGATAAAATCTCACCTGTTTGGTGTATCGAATACAATCTATTAATCCCAACGATGGCTTAATTTATAATGTAAAAGCAGACTTACCATTCTGCACAACTTTGCCTCCTTCATCCTAAAGCTCTTCATCCACATAATGTCCAACTCCGATAGGGCAATTTTCTCGATTAGTCTCGGCGAGTGTAGGTGAAGTGACCAATAACGATACGACAAAAGTCCTCATTAGCATAACCGCATTAGTTGAGCTTCGGCTCGGGAGCCCGAAATTAAGCACGGAGTGGACGGAGAACACAAGAACGGAAGGAGGTCCTCCTCACTGTTTTCATCATTACTCCCAATTGTTTGACCACTCTCCGTCGAGTATTTTCTCGCACCTTTCAAGAGCGCTGGCGGTCAGTTGCCACATATTATTCAAGTGAATAATCGATTTTTATAGTTTTGGTTTTAATTTTTCGGCGGGCATGAATAAATTGAGTTTATCACAAAGGAACCGACTTATTTGGACTGAGTTAAGCAGAAAGGAACCAACCCACATTTTGGAAAAAATTGAGTTATGAGTGGTTTTGAACTCAACCACTGCTCTACTATCCATCGCCAAAAATTCAAAGTTTTTGTCGGAGCAACTTTTGCAGAAATTGAACTTGAAGTTTATATTTTACATTGAGTCTAATGCGGGAGCCAAACTTTAAACCTCTTTTTCTCGGTTCGATTCCGATGTGGCTTGGTTCCTTTCTGTTTAACTCCGTCCATTTAGCTTATCTCAGAAACGACGCACAGTGGAACAAACTAGTAGAAGAGGTTGGACTTTTTGGCTAAAATTTCAGATTTTTATGTTTATTTCGTCACAAATTCAATTTCAAGGGGTGTTTCTGAGAGGAAATTTTACGTAAAAATCAATGGTCCCACTCTTAAACTTTTTTGTTTAATATTTTCGAAAATATAAGCTTTTAAAGTTTCCAGATTTTGTCCGACTTCTCCGATTGACTCGCTCCATTGTGCGACGTTCTTACCGTCAATTGGACGTATTTCTGCCAAACGGAACTATGCGCATTAAGATATGAGCCCTGAGATCCATAAGAATACATGCAATACAGGGCTCACGTCATAATGCACATGGTTCCGTTTGGCAGAAATACGTCCAATTTCAATATTCCAACAAGTGATTCCATTATCTTCTTCATATCCGTTCTTTCTCTGTATCTCTGCTTGCCCCATTCCTCTGAACTTGGTCCAAACTGAACGTCAAACACCTTCACGGGGAGGGCGAAGAACAAGTCAAATCCGACCAGCGGGCTGTTGGTTGGAATTGATAGACAAAGCTATATACAAAGAAGACAAAAGGGATATGAAGGGATTCTATTGGTGGAAGCGGGTGGTTGCAAGGGACATAGGAGGTAGGTAATAGACTAACTAATGGCAAACCCACGAGCCCCCGGTTCCAACCTGGAAAATATGTCAAGGGCGGTGAAAATATCAGAATAACTATCGAATTATATGTGTCATTCCTAATATCGATGGTGAAACTGCAAAAATGCGTATCTTCGTTTACGGCGTTCCAATGGACCACACTAGATGAGGTACGAATTGAAGCATTCTGATACATGCTTCTCATGCAACCAAAATTTCATGCAGAACATGATTCTTGCATCAAAAATTACTGGAATCAACTCATAACTAAGATATAAACGTTTTAATTTTACATTGGCTACTGGAATTTTAAATTGCCCGGTCATAGGAGACGCAACACTCTACGTGAGTCACCTCGCACCCTACAACAGTTTTGGCAGACTTCTCAATTTAGATTTGTTCTTTTCCCACGCTTTACTGTTCAAAAGGTAAACAATTTGCTATGGCTGAGCCTAATTGTCTAGATTGAGGTTGTCACATTTTCGTATCACAGAGACTGCCACGGTAACGTTTGGTGTGCGATTTGACTCACATAGACCATTGAGTTTTCATGAGCGAGAGGTTTAAATTCACGGTCAAGAAACATCAAATATCTTGGTTACGGGTTGGTTTCAGTAAGTTTCGTTGCTGGCGTCGAGTTCTACGTAAAATTTTGGTTAAGTAACATGTATCAGAATGCTTAACTTCGTATCTTGTCTGGTGGTTCATTTATGTTCCAAATTCCGAATTCACCCGTCCCATCTCAGCAAAATGCATTCGATAACTCGATGTTTATTTACTTCCGATGCAGATTCATCTCTAAGGATAAAGCACAAAAACATAGCCCGAATATACGAATGACGAAGGAGAGAATTAAAAAATGGGTAAACAAGGCTAAAAACATTAAAAAACACTAACAGGCAGGACGTTTCGAGCTGTTACCAGCTCATTTTCAGCTGCAAAAATACAAAAAAACAAGTAAAAACTGGGTCGCCACTCAATTTTTTACTTGCTTTATTGTGTTTTTGCAGCTGAAAATGAGCTGGTAACAGCTCGAAACGTCCTGTCTTACAGTGTTTTTTAATGTTTTTAGGCTTCTTTACCCATTTTTTAATTCTCTTCTTCTTCATTCACCTCTAAGTGGGTGTTGAACTTGAACTTGAACTTGAACTTGAGGCGCGCTGTGCTTCTCAGTTTCCCGGCTGGGCATCACAATGCCGCATCATTCGCACTAGTCACAACATCGTGTCATGCGGAGGATTAGTTCATCAGGGGAGAAACTAATCAGAGGAAGATGTCATTTGATAAACGAGCTCATTAAGTGAGTACACATCGCCTGGGGGCTAATGGACTCGCAAGCCGGAACACGGACGCCCCGTGCCAAATGCAAGTCCCCGGAAAAACTCGCCGGGAAAGGAAGAAAACAGATGGAAAAGATAAAACCGTAAGTCCACGAAACACGCTCCGGACGAAAACCGGTAGGCAGCGCTCGAGCTGGTCGAATGCAAGCGCGTGGCGCGCCGCGCGCGGCCTTGAAGCGAGTCGAACAGTAGGTCATTTACACTGCGGGCACATACAAACAAATGTTTATTCGCAGGAAATGGCAAGCTTACAAGTTTCGCCCGAGACAATGCACTTGAGTGCGGATACAGGGTTGATGCATGTTCGAAATCCGGAATTTCTGCCTGGGCGGATCTGGACACTTCGAACGGGGGGGGGGGGGGGCACCTAGGTACGGGGAACCCGCGGGAGCTCCCCCAGAAAATTTTCGACTTCTTTAATAGCATCAAACATGCAGTTTGAGTCAATTCGTCGTGAATGATGGAAAATTTGCAGGTATCTGAAATTTGATTCGTTTCATGTTTGAATGGACGCTACCAAGTGAGCTGAACACGAGGATACCCGCCTTGATTCATAAATGGAGATGTTGCATGTGTGCGGAATTTGCGATTTGACTGTTGATTCTAACGTAAAAATTCGCGAGAAACATGATGCGGCCACTGGTTTTCTCTGAAATTAACTCCCAAGCTCAAAAAAAGCTCTCAAGTTGAGGTCAAAATGGAGGAGATATCCCACGCTATCCTGAGAGTTCACCTCTACATCAAAACAAACTCTCCATGCGAAGATAAGGAACAAATACATTGACAAGGCTGTCACTTTATTTGGAGACTCTAAAACTGAAAACACGGCATCACTGCTAATGTATTTGTTCCCTATCTTTGCACACGGAGAAAAAAACTTCAGCGAGGGGAACTGAACTTCAGTTCACCGACCTGAAAACTACAGGGTGATCCAAAAGTCCCTTCCACCCCCTCTAACTTTTTACCTAATTGAGATAAAGATTTGAAACTTGGGGGATATTCCTAGGTCAAAGGGAGCTACTTTTCGGCCCCCCTAAAATTTTCAGGGGGGCCCCCCTTGGGGGGGCAACGGCCCCCAACTTTGAATTTTCAAATGGGAAGACCCCCTTTGTGATAGCTCGTTCNCCACGCCATTCTCACTCTCAAAGCTCGCGACTGTTGACCGTTATTACCGTTACAAAACGAAGTTTGAGCCTATCCGGAGGTTTCGAATTTTAGCGTGGAGAACTGAATTCCTTCACCTTGTCGGAGAGAGGTCCGATTCCGGGCTTCAGTCTGGCGGCCTGATCCTTGCGGCCGGTGAACTGAACGTTCAGTTCCCATGCCTGAATTTGGAGCAACGAAACCCTTCCGTTCACCTACCCGAGGGATTTTTCTCCGTGCACGAAGAGTTTGTCTTGGTGTAGAGAAGGACTCTCAGGATACCGTGGGATCTTCCCTCCATATTGGCCTCATTTTGAGAGCTTTTTTTGAGCTTGGAAGATGATTTCAGAGAAAACCAGTCGCACCATCGTGTTTCTCGCGAACTTTTACGTAAGAATCAACAGTCAAATCGCAAATTCCTCACACATGCAGCATCTCCATTTGCAAGTATCTGAAATTTGATTAATTTCATGTTTAAATGGACGCTACCAAGTGAGCTGAACACGAGGATACCCGCCTTGGTTCATAAATTGAACAATTATTGGAGGAGATATGACAAAATGATTTAATCTGCTAAAATGCATGCGTTTAAATGGGGAATTCTGACGGATGACGTCATTAGGCGGCGCTTTTTCTCACCTTTAAATATATTTTTATAATATTTCCCATAGCAAAAAAAAAATATAAAAAAATACTGCAAAATCAGCACTTTAGATACTTTCAGATGAAGCAATAAAAACTCTGCGTACAAATTCTCCATTATCAAATACAAGTGTCCCTCCTTCTTCTTTCTTCCGTTCCTCCTACCTTATTTCTTTCTTCCCTTTTTTCTTATCCTTTTTTCGAGCGAGCGTGGGTGAGGGGGGGCGTAAACCTCTTATCCCCCCCCCCCCGATCCGCCTATGAACTTTCGATAGTACCGTCATGCCCGGATTAGACATCTTGCCGCCCCCGTAGTGGTACGAGCCAGTGGCGTGACGTGAATTGCGACATATCGATTGTTATGCGATTTAAACCTATGGTAAAGAATCGATTATTAAGGTGTTTGCTGCGAACACCCTGTTTATCGATCCTTTTCCATAGGTTTAAATGGCATAACAATCGATATATCGCAAAGCACGCCACGCCGCTGGTACGAGCGGGAAAAATTACGTAGAGAGCAAGAAAAACTCTCACTCTTCATTCTCTGTGATCGATTTGCGCGAGATTTTACCTAATGTGAGGGAAATCCACGATGAAGGAGTTGAGCTAAAAGCCATTCAACGAGAGTATTGAATACTTATCAAAGTTGAAAAACACGTTTCAGATTTTACAGGGCTCTTACTTTCAATTTAAAAGTGGTCTATTCCTCTCTCAGCGTAATTGTCAGTTTTCGTTGACCGCAAGCTGCCAGAATTGCCGGATATCGGTGAATAAAAACTGTCCCAGAAGCAGGAAATTTGAAAAAAAACGTGTACCAAACTATGAAAATTGCGCACGGGGGAGTAGATTTTAGACTTTTCCAGGAGTGCAGCATTTTCAGAAACCAACGGCCGATCGGGCGTTAACGAACTGCGTAGGCAATGGGAAAATTGCGTAGGCTACCAACTTGAAAAATGGATGATATAAAATCAAAATGAGCTCCATTTTTGCAAAAAACCTCCCAACATGTATACGCGCGCTGCCTTACTTCACGAAATAGCGTACACATCTTGGAACTTTGCGAAATTCGCGGATCGAGCACCGAGAGTGAGACTGTGACTGTGCGGACGCCGTGGCGCAATGCTTGAAGTATTTCCACAGTTTTGCAGGCGCTCCCCCTGAGCATTTGCGGAGAGAGGACACGGTTCCGTTTGACGGATCCGGCCACAATTATGAAGCAACAAAAGTTTCTCGCATATCCACAACAATGAAAAAGAGCTTGGTCTCTTTATTGCTGACTCAGATTTTATCGTATAGCTCAGTGTAGAAAAGTCGGATGGGGCGAAACGTGTGATACAAGTATTGGGACGTAATAGACGAGTGGGAAAGATGGGGTGTGCTCTAGCAAACTGCATAGAAAACATTGTAAAAGTACACCCCTTCTTTCCCACCTGTCTTTGATTCCGTTTAGAAGAAATACGTCCATTTCAACTTCCAAGTAGATAAAATTGCATGCCGACGAAATGAAGTGGAACGTGAACTCTTTTCGGATGACTCAGAAACTTTAACGCAAGAGTAGAAAAGTTGGGTCGGGTGAAACACGTGTTACGACTATTCTAAATTCCAAGGAGATGAAGTCTATTTTATTCCGATTATTCGGTTCGTCAAACCTAACTTTACTTTGTGTAACCGAACTTATGTGGTTAAAATAACTAATGAAAGGATTTTTGTTGAGTTAACCAAACGCTCGGTTGCACGAATCATAAAAATCGATTTTATTCTGAAGTGTGAACGCTCAACCCACTGATTTTTACAAAAAATGAGGGCAAGGATGTTGATATTTTTTGGAATTCTTGCGAAATCGTTGAATTTTGAGAAAATTATTGAGTTAAATTATATAAAAATTTTCCGGGAAGACGTTCAATTTTCAGCGAATCAATTGGACCGCGTTTAATTGTTGGGAGACCAATGCTATTTGGTGATGGTATATATTTTGGTGAAAATCACTGCGAATGCGCAATGTCATGGTGCGTAAGCTGAATCCCTGGTTGTTCAAATCTGCGTAAGCCGAATAACTTTCTGCGTCCTTGAACTTTACTAAAGGTAACCATCGTAATTTTCGTGCTATTTTACCCCTCACTGGAAATAAAACACATTGGATCTAGAGTCCAGACTCTTAAAAGCATCAACAAGAAAAAATACTCTTGATTCAATCAGATTTAAGCTTAAATGAAGAACCAAGCCTCTTAATTTGAGCAGATTTCCTTTTGATTCAAGCTTAAATCTGATTGAATCAAGAGTATTTTTTCTTGTCAATGTTTTCAAGAGTCTGGACTCTAGATCCAATGTGTTTTTTTTTCCAGTGCTGCAATGTTATATCACACGGCTGTATCTCCTCCGTGCAACACACCCGTTGAAATCAGTTTCGGAAGCCAAAACACTTTTCCGTCGACATATTTTTCAATTATAACTTCTGAGCACGGTTTGAAAGATTGACCTACAACTCATCGTGAGGAGTGCGCGCGTTGACTGAACCTCAGAAGGAAGTTGCCGAATTATACGAGAAAATATAACATTTTCCATATACCGAAGAGATAAGTCAGGCGATTAATTCGGCAGCCACGGAAAAATTCCGTTGCGGGCATAGTTGCTGTTTTCGTTAGAGGAGCACTCATTTCTCGGTAAAAAAAAAAATTGGAATTCAAGCTAATTTGAACTTGTTTGACAACCTCAGCGACTTAGTAACCCAGTGAGCTCTTCGAGATGATGCCTGAATAATGCATGAGATTTGCCAAAAACGTATTTTTCCTGTTCTGATCCATGCACTTTTTTGGCTCGTCTTAATATTGATTTGTGACAGACAATTACAGATTGTCCATTGGTCAATCAGATTGATATTGGTCCAAACGGCATGTTTTCTGGGGAGACAATCATAATTTTAGTGGTAAATGACACTGTGATTCTATTATTCAAAGGAAATAAGGTAAAATTTGAAGCGCCACACAGTGGATCGAGTCAGTGGGAGAGGTCGGACATGAAATTTTTGACTAAAACTGCAACTTTTAATGTTTATTTCGTCGTAGTTAAAATTTCAAAAGGTGCCTCGAGAAGAAAATTTAACGAGAATGAAACAACTTTAAGAACCTCAAAATTTTGTAAAAACGGAGTTATAAGCGTTTAAAGTTTCCAATTTTGTCCGATCTCTCCTATTGGCTCGATCTACTGTGCGCCATCAGAAACGTTGCCCTGCTACAGCGATTTTTCAAACGAAGAGATACATTATCAGCGATCACTCTGACTTTCAAACATTTTGGTATGCAATGGACAGACAATTGTGCCAATTGTAAGTTCTGCATGAAATATTGATGAGGTCACCGGCGTTCTGGAGTTTGGCCTTCTGTAGTTCTGTCTGGGTGGTCTATTATGCAGAGATATGCTAATAGCTACTCCACATTACTTTGGTAATTAACTGAATTAACCGTGAAATGACGCTTAAATCAATAATTTTTTTTTTTAAAAAAAAAACAAATTTTATTTAAGTGGGCGTAACTACTACAAGAATGTGTCTTGTATCTATCTAAATGATTGAAATGAACTGAATTAATTTAATTAAATATACCAAAGTAATGTTAGATAATCAGACCATTATCTAAAAAGCAGGGATTGTAAAATTCTCTGTCTTTGTTTAGAAATATTAAAACATAAGTCACTAGTTTAATTACTTAACATTCCTCCTTCTCACTCCATTCACACTCTCATTTACACCTATCAATAATTTAACAAGAAAAACTTATACCTTCGTTAACGGTGCGACATTGGAAACTTTCTGCTATTTTTTATTCTAATGCAGGGAAATCATGTATTTTTATACAAATTAAATTATTTCTCCTTACCTAACGGATAACGATCTGTAAGAATTGCATGCACAATCATCGTATAGTTAGTGTTCGTTTGCAGAAATAAAGCAAAAAAGCCTCGTAAGGAACAAAGGCATTTCCAAAACACCGGAACCAAAAACCATTTTTTCAGAGAATTTTATTTGCGATCTACTCTGGTCTAAATTACCCGAGAATGGACCACTAGACAAGGTACGAATTTAAGCAATCTGATACATGTTTCTTAACCAGAATTTCGCGTAAAACATGATTCGCACAACGAAAATTACTGAAACCAACTCCTAACGAAGATATTTACGTTTTTATTTCACATTGGTTACGAGGAATTTGAACTGCCCGCTCACAAGAAACTCAAAGCTGTACGTGAGTCAAATTGTGCACTACGACGGTTTCAGCAAGCCTCTCAATCGAGCAATATTCATTTCCCACCATGTGTTGTTCAAACTATAAGCAATTTGCTATAACTGAGCAAAAGCTTCAAGATCAATGTTGCCAGATTTTTATATCGCAAAGACTGTCATGATAACGTTTAGCGCGCGATGTGAATCACGTAGAGCATTGAGTTTTCACGAGCGGATGGTTTGAATTCACGCATCAAGAATCATTGAATATCTTCGAAAGGAGTTGATTTCGGTAATTTTCGTTGTGCGCATCGTGTTTTGCGTGAAATTTTGGTTAAGAAACATAAACCAGAATGCTGAAATTTGGACCTCGTCTAGTGGTCCATTTCAAGAGAAAATATTCATAACTCTCCTCAAAAATGATCATTTTAAACGAAGAAATTCGGCAACTTTCAAATTTTCATACGGCGTTTTTCCTTTGCATGGCAGAATAAGCCAAGTTCACGAGCAACGTGGCAACCTGGCAACTGTGCCCCATACTCACGCGCAAAAAGTGAATTTGCTTGCCTGACCTGAGACAAATTAAATTTCTGAGCATAAAACCCCGACCCGTCACCTCGTTGATAAGTCTTGGTACATGTTTGACCCGTCGAATTGAACCCAATCGAAGGATCATGCACCAGTCGCGGCCCTCAGTGCGTCCGCCTCAATTACCGTTCAATGCTTATTAATGTCGTCTCCATTCTGCCAGGCTGAGGAACACGGCGTATGAGCATTTAGACGTCGCCAGATTTCCTCTGATGAAACGCGAATTTTCCGGAAAACATACAAATATTCTGCCGTGATAGCGAAGAGAGCAGTAAGAGTCAAATTCTCGAAATCGGGTTTCCTCCTAAATTCGTATTATTTCTTTTAGATGGCATCGCTGAAATAGCTAAAACAGCAAAATTCATCCTTAATGTATAAGAACGAGACATATGAGAAAGCCGTAGGTGTGCAAAAATGACGTAGTCTCAGGCAAAACTGAAGAAAGTGACATTATTCTTCCAGGGCATAAACCCTGGTAAAAAATGGCGATAAGGGCTGCGTTTCAAAATACCATAGGAGTTCTTATAGCCGACTAAAGAAGGCTATCAAAAATCGTATAGGTGGCTGTAGAAAGCGGAGCGAATCATAAAGCCGGGCTATACGAAGCTATAAAAAAGTATACAGTCGGGCTATAGTTCCTATCGCCATTGGCTATAAAAGGCTATAAGAAATTGTGTAGAAATTCGTGTGCTTTGGAAATCATTAAGTTTGATACGGAACTACCTTAATATTTACAAAACACACATTATATTTTCCTTCAAAACATTTTTTTTTTTTCATCAATTAAAATGAGAATAGTCCGTACAGAGTGTGCAAACACTTCAAAAACATGAGTTGAAAAACGATGACTCCGCGAGATTAAATATTAGAGCCTAACACAAAGCGGAGCGGCGACGCACTGGCGCCTACAAACCTAACAGGGATACTTCACGCATTGCGCAATGCGTGAAGTATCCCTGTTAGGTTTGTAAGCGCCAGTGCGCGTTCAGCGCTGGCTGCCCGCCCGCCGCTCCGCGCCGCAGCGTGCCACGGCGCGGCGCTTGAAGCAACTATTTCACACCAGAGGTATTGCACAGTATCATGCGAAATTGATGGCGCTCCAACATATTAGGAATGGCAGGCATCCCTTAAAAATACGGAGCTGTCCTCGCAAATTAAATTAAGATACTGCGGCCTAAAAAGAGAGCGGTAGTTCAAAAACTCACTAAGTCCTAGCATCCGTAATTAGTAACGTTTAGCATACACTTTATCGCAGGCTGTTGCTTAATCGCCATCGGCTATAAAAGGCTAGAAGAAATTGTGTTGCCGGCTATAGAAGCTATTGGAAATCTTACAGCCGGCTGTGGGTCTACGGTATTTTGGAACACAGATTCTACTGCCAATTTTTACCAGGGAAAACAGTGCTTTCAAGTAAAGTGCCGCCTTTTTCTGCCAATTTCTAACCTGAAAATGTGCTTCCTGCGTGTGTCCAAAACGCAACCACGAAAGCATTCAGAAAATAGCACTTACGGCTGTGTTGCGTAACAATAGCCTAGCATGAAAATGAAAAATACCCTTTTAATGTAATTGGAAAAAATCAGTCGATTTTTAATCACTCAAACGATTTCTAGGAGTCTTTTGGATAATTGGTGGCAATTTGACAAAGAACGGAGGCTTCTTTCAATAAAATTTTCCGGTCAGAATTTCTTACTGCTTAGGTACTATCTGCTCTCCGTCTGCACGTCCAGCTCTCTCCGCTATCACGGCTGTATTGTTCCTCAACTTTTCTGAAAATTTCACGAGCAGTCAAATAAATTAAGTGAAAGTTTCAAGTGAGAATACCTATAACTTTCCTTCAGAAGAAATATTTCATCGGGGAATATTTGACAACGCTCTAATGTTGATACGACGTTTTGCCCCAGCGCGATAGCATTGTGCGACGCAAGGCTCAGCACTGATAAAGTCAACGCGTCGTGCAGTTTGCAATGCCTCATAAATTGCAACAGATCTCCATTACTCGCTTTCAATTACTGTCTCGCCGCTCGGAACTTACGGGAGGAGAACGTTCGGTACAGAAATGGATCTTTGCCCTCTCCTCCATGTAAATGTTATAATTGTCCAAAGTTATGGGGCACATAGGAGGTTCTGTGGTAAGACCAGCAAGAAGGGCTTAATTTTGCAGCAGATTTTGTGATGAGATCAAAATCAGATTACACTTTAAATGCTGTGCTGAAAAACACCAAGGCCATACAGTGTCAATAAATGAGTTGTTTCTAAGAGGGAGCAGGTTCTTACCTAAACCTATATCTTCGTTAGATACCACTATTACCGTTCTTCGGAGCTCCCTTTGCCTACCTCGTCTTATGAAGGCGCTTTGATTTTCTAGAACACACCGCATGGCACCGTGCGTAGCCAACCTTAGCTCTGAGTTTTCTCATTGGCTATGGAAGTTCGCTGTGTAAGATGGTTCCACTGTGATGCATTGCCAATGATGGTTGATTTTGTTTGATTGATTGCCTTTTCTTTTAATACTTGCCGATTAGCAAATTCATCCAGGGGAAGACAAAAACTTGAGACGGCCTCGACAGCGGTGCCTTTTTCTTTTTTCACGTAGAAGAGAAATAGAAGAGATTGTGTGATGTGTAATTGTGTATTGTACTCAATATTTCCCACGTTCTGCAGTAAATTACTTTGCAAAGTAAAGTAATTAATATAAGCGAGGAAATGTTCGAAAGTTTTGGCCCGAATAAGATTTCATGACAAAATCTAATGCGGAATCACTTGCAATAGCGGGGAACACTTTCAGAATTATTTCAGATAAGTTAATTAAGTGAATCGATGGTGAAACTAAGAAAAAAGCGTATCTCGTTCAAGGTGTTTCAAAATCGTCGCTTCCATTATATTTTATTAAATGAAGATAAATCAAATAATTTCTTACAGAATGTTTGCATACACAGAAGAATAAGAGTCAGGAAAAGTTCCAAGAAATGACGTTGAGTTCTTTCGCGTTCAGAAAATAAATTGTGACGGGAAGTCTACTGTATCGCAAACTGAGTTACGCGTTTTTGCAAAGTCACCATCAAAATGCTGCAAATGTATTCGGTTTGGACTTTTTCCCCACTGTATTATCATAAACTTTAAAGTCATCCACAAGTCGGTAGATTACTGAACTCGATCCTGAGGATCCACGTTGAGAATGACGCGCGACCGTACCTTAATTTCCATACTACCGTCATTATCAACCTTCATAGTCTTCGAACCGGTCCTGTCTATTTTCACTATATCAATATAAATATAAATACTTCAAATCCTTTGAATATTCAATAAAATCCCTACGCATTAAGTGCAAGTATTCATGGAATAATCACGACTGACGCAGTGCACATTACTTAGAGTTGTAGCAGAAAATGTTACTTTGTTCACGGAGGTGTGCCCTGGGTGTAGCTACTGGTATACTCAGCGTCTCAATGATCTATGGTCCTCCGCGCGATGACTTGCTGAACCACTCGCACTCGCCAGCGGCTGCACGATTCGAGATAAATCGATAGTTTCGTATAAAAATGTAGGAAAATCAAAAGACGAGACTATACCAGTGAAGTGGCGTGCTTTGCGATATATCGATTGATCTGTCATTTAAACTCACGGAAAAGGATCGATCGACCGGGTGTTCGCAACGAACACCTTAACAATCGATTCTTCACCATTGGTTCAAATGGGGAAATATCGATAAATCGATCATTCACGCCTCGCCCTCGGTCTATACTCGATGTCTGCGACTGTTTTCGATATTTTCCACGCGAATATTCTTACGCGTTGCCACCATTACGCTCTGGCAACGCTGTTTTCAATGCAGTTTGTTCGAGTGCCAATAATGATGATTTCCTCGTGCATCGGACATGATGAAATATTACGGCCGTGGCAAAACATCAAACCGCAAATGCAAAAATCCCAGACGTTTACCTGCCTCTCCTCTCCTTCTTCTTCTTCTTTTTCTCCGTGCGTAATCATCGTCTTGCTATCTTTTGTCTGTGAATTAATTAATGATTGTGCCTAGACATGTCGAAGCCTCAAACTATACCGTGCGATGGACCAATACCGACGGTGAAACTGCAAAAATGCATATCTCGATTGCAGGGCTTCAAAATCTCCGTACCTGCTTTCTTTTTTGAAAGGAGACCCAACCAATGTTGCGGCTTGTTTTCACAGAATTCTTGAGAATGAACAAAAATGCCCTGAAATTCTATTAAAAATACTCACACGTCACCGAATTGAAAGCCTTGTCCCGCCTAACCCTGATCAAAGATAAAAAAAAAAATAATTATATGCATGGTTAAAAAAAAAAATCAACATGCAAATCAAATGATTTTTTTAATTAAAAAAAACCCCTTTTAGATTACTGTGAAAACGAAGTACTTTATATAAAAGCTGAGATTTGCTCTTGAATCCTGAGGATATTGAATAATAGACCAAAACCGGATTGAAACAACCAGGATTAACGTTCAGGCCTACGCAAAAATCTGTACTATAAATTGAATTTTTTATGACATTCGACGTAAACCCTAGTAGCTCAGACTGGAATTTGTGCTCGGAATGTAGGAACGCTTGCCTTGTATTTTTGCACCTCAAAGCTGGCTGAGTACGCTCATCGAGCCGAATTCTGTTTTAAATATATAAATGTAAAGGAAATGGCTATAAATGAGTGGAAGGATAAGTTTTATTACTCAGGGCGAAGCTTTGATCAGTTCTAGCTGAATATGGCGAGACCAAGCGATTAACTTCCGGAGTGGATAAAAAAGAGGAACCGATTGCCCGTAAAATTTTTAATGAATGAACTTGAGGAGGTGTAAAAAATCCAAGTTCCGAAGAAAAAATAGACACGGCGATTTCACACCTCAGAGTCAGGGCTTCGCGACTCGTAAAATTCCCGAAAAGGACGACGCCGCGCCAGCACGCGCTGCTTACCTTACGCCTTACGGCAGGTCACGGATTCACTGTCGTCTAGCTTGCCCAGACTCAGACATAGAAGTATTTATGCCAAAAAGAACTATGTAAACATGAATTAATGAAAAAAAACCTATGTGCATAGGATTCGCGATCATGGGCGTATTTATGCGTATTTATTTGTGCGTGTATACAAACACTCGAAGGGTGAAAATCTTCTTTTAAACCAACTGCTATAGGTCATATTGAATGGAAGCCGGTGTTAGGAGGTAATTTGAAGTGTATCGTTTTTAAGAAAAACTTATTAGGGGGCTTTAGTTTCAGAGATATTTCTTTTAAGCCCTTCAAGTTTCAACAGGTTCAAAACTTCCCAACTAAAATTAAACACAGCTCTTAAAACTAATTTTGGCTTTTAATTATCATCTAATGTAATCCATATAAATGGTGCCTGAATGGTAAGAAAGAAACAGTTTTCTTTCTCCAAACTTTGGAGGTTTACAGCTTCGAGCAGAGGCTGTCATAGCAGGGCCGGATTAAGGTGGTGGCCACATGGGCCGCGGCCCATGGCGGCAAATCAAGGGGGCGGCAAATTTTGCAATTTTTTAAAAAAAAAATCGAATTTTGAAAAAAAAAATTACAAACGAGAAAAGGCGACAAAATCTCTCATTTCCCGAGAGTATAATAATTTCTAATTTTGTCGTCTTTTAGTGATACAAGAGACAGCACCTTTCATTCATCGAGTTAAGAGAGAAATCAAACACGCAATTTGGCCTGGAACGGCGCGACTTAGAGAGAAATGATGACAAGGACTTGAGATGAAAGCTTGAGCCCTCGGCGCGGCGGTCGGCATGTAACACATATTAGCGCCTACAAGACTGCACGAATACTTCACGCACTGCATCAAACACAGTGCGGTCACTGCGGTCAGCGTTAAACGGATAGCGCCTACAAGAATGCATGAATACTTCACGCATTGCGCCAAAGACAGTGCGGTCAGCGTGAAACGCTTAGCGCCTACAAGACTGCGTGAATACTTCATGCATCGCGTCAAACACAGTGCGTTCAGCAGCGGTCGGCGTGAAACGCATAGCGCTTGCAAGACTGTCGGAATACTTCACGCATTGTGCCAAACACAGTACAGTCTGCGCGGCGCGGCGCGACGGCGGAAGTTAAAATCATTAAACTACATTTATATTTGTTCTTTCATAATTTGTTCGTTCATTTCTTATGAATGGAAGGCCTTGTCCACACAGAGATAGGTTTACGGAGCTTAACTTTCGCGCAAAGTTCCGTGAACTTTTGCTAGTATAGTATTAACAGGGCTTTCCCAAAAAATATGTCCAACACGAGTAAACGAGTCTTATCCATCTCTCCCCCGCTGGCACGTTTACTTGATGGTTTTTATTCGCATTTAAAAACGAATGAGAAGGGGGCGGCAAGTAGGTAGATCCGGCCCCGTGTCATGGAAGAAAATTTCGCACCACGAAAAAATCCGATCTTGACGGAAAGAATCGACTCCTGAAAATCTCAATCTTAATCTTGAGTTACCCTGTGCTGCACTGAACTAATTAAAGCGTCTTATTCGTAAATGATGGAGCAACCTTGATCCAACCTTGTTTACCGATCATTCAACGCTGAATGCTGCCCGCATCGTCGCTCCTCCGACGTAAGGACGTATCTCGATTTCAACGTGAGCCCTGTTCTCTGTATGAGCACATGCTCTCCGGGGCTCAAGTGAAAATAGAGATACGCCCTTACGTCAGAGGAGCGACAACATTTCGTTTGTTCCCGCTTCCAGCGAAGAAGCTCCCGGGACCGAAGAATAGCTGATTGTTTGCAAATAGTGATTGGAGTCCTTACAACTGGTGGGCAGACTCAATTGGACGAATCTTCACAAAAGAAGTCTATCTACGATAAAACTGCATCAAGATAGTCTCCTTTCGCAGTAAATGCGTCCTTATTAATCACAGATGCCCTCCCTTCTCTCCCCCTCTCACATGAGTAAAACTTGCTGAAGCCGTACGAACACATCGCTTTGCTCTCGGCTGATCGGCATTGTAAAGATCATTCTCGTGAGAGGAACTGGACCTACCACTGAAAGTACAAGAATAGTTTTTGGATATTCGATCGTATATTCTATTGAACATCTTTATAGTCTCTTGAGATATCTGACATAATCGGGGTTTTCACATATTCTCCTCCATCGCGTATCTATGAAGGTAACATTACCATGACTATGCGTTTCCACTCTCTGCCTACCTTTCAGGCGTCAGATTCTGCCTGCAGATTTCCTCAGCTTTCTTTCAACGATCCATTCACAAGTAGCTGTAAATACGCTTTGCATGCTCTCCAAATAATGAAGTTTGCCCGAAGGCCGACTCTACCACTTCTGGTCGAATTCAAGCTCTTGTCGAAACCAAGCCTCAATGGATTTTTTTTTCTTTGCTAAAATGCTAAAAAAATGCTTTTTTTGCTTGGAAATGCTATTTTTCTGTTTTCCTAAGTCGAAATGACATTTTTAACTCTAGTGGAACATTTTTCAACCAAAAGCTCCGACCTTTCAGATCGCGAAGCGATTAGGTGGCGTAGCCCTTAGTTTTGTTTTTAAGTTTTGATCGTTACGCAACGGTACGCTGCGCTTTTGCGTTACTTCTTCCCTCACGCAGATACACTCCTTACTCCCCTTAAGTACATTACGCAGAGACAAGAGACCCTCCACCCGTATCTCGGCTATGGTGGATTTCGGGACTTCAACATCGAACTGTTGACTTACCTACGTGGTTGATGTTTAACAGCGTGTCAGCAGTTTCGTTTTGCAAACGAGCCGAAGTTTGGGAAACTTGTTTGGCTCATGACGTCACCCGAAGCTCATCATCCACCATGCACTGGAAAAAAAACACATTGGATCTAGAGTCCAGACTCTTAAAAACATCGACAAGAAAAAATACTCCTGATTTGATCAGATTTAAGCTTAAATCAAGAACCAAGCCTCTTAATTTGAGCGGATTTCCTTTTGATTTAAGCTTAAATCTGATTGAATCAAGAGTCCTTTTTCTTGTCAATGTTTTCAAGAGTCTGGACTCTAGATCCAATGTGTTTTTTTTTTTTTTTTCAGTGTTTAGGTAGGTCAACAGCCGAAAAAAGAGTAATGACTGTTGCTCCCTTGTGATTGTCCATGAGGAAATGTTGAATCCCCGAAAGTAAAAGCTTCTACCTGTCGCCAAGAGGCCAGTGGAGGGTCTCTTGTCTCTGGATGGGTGTGACAACCATTACAGCAGAAACAATCTAGTAGAACATATCTACCAAGGATCGGAACTCGGAATCGAGAATGCGGTTGCCGTGCCACGCAGGAGAGGCGATTGGCGCGCGCCGAGCCGCGGGTGATTTGGCGCTCGATTCGGCATTCGTGCTCGCGCGAGCGGCGAGCAATCGCACGATCACAATGAACAAAAGCTCACGCGCAACGCGGATGACGCACGGCCCGCGGCTTTCTAGGGCCTTCCACGCTTCCACGTCCACCGCCGAAAGGGCCATCCCGTGCTCTTGCCAATCATTCTCGGCGCCAGCCAATATTATTCAAAACACCCGTCGCACAGTGGATCGAGTCAATAGAAGAGGTCGGACAAAATTTGGAAACTTTAAAGGCTTATAACTCCGTTTATACAAAAATTTGAGGTTCTATAAGTACTTTCATTGGTTTCCTCGCAAAATTTTCCTCTAAAAGCACCCCTTAAAATTCAAAATGTGACAAAGTAAACATCGAAATTTGCAGTTTTAGTCAAAAAGTTCATGTCCGACCTCTCTAATTGACTCAACCCACTGTGCGTCGGCCCGGCTCATAGAGTACTACATTGAGTCGTAACGTAAATGGCGCCATGCTCTGGTCGACGAGTTCCGAGCCCGGTGTGCGCCGAGCTTCGGTCATTTTTTCGATACATATTCGATCCAAAATGGCGGTGTGGAATACGTGGTAATTCCTATCTTCTTTGTTTACATCGGATGGCCGGGTACCCGTGTATCGCAAACAATCAATTATGTATCGAAAAAGTGACCCGGCGTCACACAGGAGTCTCGGAATTCAGGACCTGGAAAATGCTTAGAAGTGGCGCCAGCCTTTACTCACCACTCAACTAAAAAATAGTTAAGTAAAAAAGTTAAAGTTAAGTCAATAATCAAGTAAAAAATAGTTATAGATCTTAAGAGTATCTGATCAAATGTTAAAGTAAAATATCTTAAAAGTAAAGACAAGATCGCAACTTGAAAACCGCAGCCGCCCGATTATAAGATTTTCTCCGCCGTGCTTTCGTTTTCACTTTTTGGAACATTTTACTTCAAAATTTTATCAGACCCTCTACAGACACTTATCTGCACTTCCGTATATTCCCTAGATTAAGTTGTTAGTTCACCATGTACCTTTCTCTTGTGCATTAGAGTTTTTACAAAGTGACTAAAAAAACGCAATAGTGTATTTCCTTCGGAAAATACACTAAAACTCATAATTAAGTAAATTATTAGAATGATAATGGTTAGACTTCGCGGGGATTTATGGACCGTGGCTTCGCCATAAGTATATTTCGTCGCTCCCTGACGAAAGGGTGTACCTCGAGCCCTGTTGTCCATGTAACTGCTGGCGCTCTCCCACGTGCATTACGACTATATGTATACTCTATGATAAAGAAGTGTTGAGTCCTCGAAAGTAAACTTTTCCATCTGTCGACAAGAGGATACACTGCCGTGCTAAGGAAGACCGCTTTATGAACATTCGAAAATTGCTAACTTTCCCTCGATAAAGAGTTTATTTTAGAGGAAAATTTTTTTCCTTGAAATTTTCTTAAGTTTTAGATCAAATTACAGACAAAATCATCTGAGAAACTGGTAGACAAATATTCAACAATTTTCCTGAAATTTCGTTATTTGCCAGAGGAAATTTGGCAACGCCTGAAGGCTCATACGGCGTTCTTCCTTAGCACGGCAATACAGTGGAGGGCCATCTTTTTCTTCTCCCTATATAAAAGCTCTTTCTCTCTATTTCAGCCGATCTATTTTCACTCTCCTCCCCAGGGCTGGATTCACCTACTTGCCGCCCATGGGCCGCCTATATTTTGCCGCCCCCTTCTCATATTCGTTTCGAAACTCGATAAAAACCATCAAATGAACGTGCCAGCGGGAGAGGGGTGCATAAGACGCATTTACTCGTGTTGAACACATTTTTTGGGAAAGCCCTGTCAACACTACTAGCAAAAGCTCACGAAACTTTGCGCGGAAGTTAAGTTCCGTAAACCTATCTCTGTGTGGACAAGGCATTCCATTCATAAGAAATGAACGAAAAAATTATGAAAGAAGAAACATAAATGTGGTTCAATGATTTTACCTTCCGCCGCCGCGCCTCGCAGACCGCACTGTGTTTAACGCAATGCGTGAAGTATTCTCGCAGTCTTGTAGGCGCTAAGCGTTTCACGCTGACCGCACTGTGTTTGGCGCAATGCGTGAAGTATTCATGCATTCTTGTAGGCGCTATCCGTTTCTCGCTGACCGCAATGACCGCACGGTTTTTGATGCAATGCGTGAAGTATTCGTGTAGTCTTGTAGGCGCTAATATGTGTTACATGCCGATCGCCGCGCCGAGGGCTTCTCCTTTTCATCTCAAGTCCTCGTTATCATTTCTCTCTAATTAGTCGCGCCGTTCTAGGCCAAATTGCGTGTTTGGTTTCTCTCGTAACTCGACTTATTGAGGGCTGTCTCTTGTATCACTATAAAGAGACGACAAGATTAGAAATTACTATACTCTCAGAAAATGAGAGATTTTGTCGCCTTTTCTCGTTTGTAATTTTGTTTTTATAAATCCGATTTTTTTTATACCTACACTTTAAAAAATTGCAAATTTTTGCCACCCCCTGGATTTACCGCCATAGGCCGCGGCCCATGTGGCCACTAGAGTCCCATTATACTGAGAGTCAAGACAACACCCCTCATGGAGTCACAAACGGGAATAAATACTACAGAAATTGAACGTTTTTTGTAATCTTTGATCGACCCATTCTCAAATTCCTTCCTCCGTTCCTTCTCTCATTCCGTTTGATCCTTGCCGAACCCGTAATTCCTTGGTCCATTCCAGATTATAATCTTTGCAATCGGTGAAAATGTAATCTTTATTCCCGTCTGTGACACTATGAAGGCCTAAAATACGGGAACCAATCAGAAATGGATTCACATTGTCGTGACTCTCAGTATACAGGGACTCTAGTGGCCACCCCCTTAATCCGGCCCTGCTCCTCCCATACATACATATAAGTCGCTTTACAGCACTCCCTCGCGCTCTACGACTCCTAACCTCCACTGCTCTCTTTCAAACCACAAATCTTGGGGGATTGAGCACCTTAACATTTCCGCTTCCTGCTCCTCCCACTTTCCAAAAAACCCGACGGATTTCAAGATCTTCTTGTCGAATGTTCCAGGTGACTATTGGGTGAGGATGCTGTGAGGAGCCGCAGCGAGATGAACACGATCCACGAGGATGGGAGCGTGACTTCGGCGGCGGACATGGAGAACAACAACACGATCAAATGTTCTCGGGTGCCCTCGACGGGGGTGGCGGGGGGCGATTCGGGGGACGAGACCCGAGGGCGCGCGGCGGCCGAGACGACGAGCTGCTACGACAGCAGCGAGCCCGAGTCGGGGATCGGCTCGTCCCGGCAGAACCTGGAGGAGGACAAGACGACGACCGACGACGAGGAGAGGCTCAAGCTCCAGAGGGCCGCCACCGCCGTCGCCACCACCGTCAACGAGAAGCGGCCCACCACTGGATTCAGGGATGATCGCTCCGCACAGCTCAAGCAGGTAGCTAGCACAACACAGTACAAACACTGGAAAAAAAAAAAAAACACACACATTGGATCTAGAGTCCGAACTCTTAAAAACATCGACAAGAAAAAATACTCTTGATTCAATCGGATTTTAGCTTAAATCAAGAACCAAGCCTCTTAATTGAACGGACTTTCTTTTGGTTTAAACAAAAATCTGATTGAATCAAGAGTATATTTTCTTGTCAATGTTTTCAAGAGTCTGGACTTTAGATCCAATGTGTTTTTTTCCCAGTGAATAGAGAATTTGCAGGTGTCTGAAATTTTGTGGATTTCATCTTTAAAATGACACTGCCAGGAAAACTGAGCACGAGGATATCCTTGGTTTCTGAATTGGACAACGGAGATGTTGCATGTGTGAGGAATTTGCGATTTGACTGTTGATTCTTATGTGAAAGTTCGCGAGAAACACGATGTGGCCACTGGTGAAATTTTGGCTAGGACGCATGACGCATGTATTAGAATATTTATCTTCGCACCTTGTCTGGTGGTCCATTGCCGCGATGCTTGAAGTATACTTACAGTTTTCGTCAGGAAGATGACGTCTCTTTTCACAGATCTAATCATAATTGGTTCGCACTAGGCAAAAAAGAACCAACGTGATTACAGTGTTGTAATCACACAGAGAGGGGGTTTATCGCAAAGTAGAGCAGTTGGATGGTGCGAAATGCATGATACTATTTTTTCGACTTCCAAGTTGGTAAAATTGCATATCAACGAAGTTAAGGAGACCGTGAACTCTTTTCAGTTGACTCAGAGACTTTAACGCAGGAGTGGAAAAGTTGGATGGGCGAAGCACGTGATACAACGACGTAGTTTCCTTACCAAGACGACTTTTTGCATTCTGTAAAGACAAGCATCTCCAGTAGCTTATTAGCTTTCAGATAAGCCCAAGAAAACTTCATTACGACGCTCGGTTCGCCTTCTATAACAAAAGTCCGGTTTCTTTTGGGACAGCCCTCGTATTTTGGACTCCCTGTTGGATTACATACCTATCCTATATAGAACCTATATAGACATACCGTCCATATTCCGGGCTCAGAGGCCAAAAGTTCTGGGTGTAGCACCCGGAGCAGTCTGAACTACGGCTGTAGCACCCGGAACTTTCGGCCTCTGAGCCTGAAACGAGCGGTACGTCTATACAGCCTGTAATTTTTTTTCAGTGTCACTTTAGGTAAACTTTTAAGTCCTCAAAATGAAAGAATGTATTTCTGCGTTCGGACGAGCTTAGAATTTCAACCGATGACGCTGACTGTGAAAACACGATGTTTTGCCCCCTCCTACCTTCCACAAGCTTAAATCGAGTAACCAGCAGAGTACGTTGATGGCTCGTAATCGGCACGGCGCCAAGGTTCCTAAGTTCGTTTATTTCCCTGCCAGTCCGATCACCGGTCGAATGATTCGTCTCTCCCATACATCATGAGACGCGCGCTAAACGATACGAGTCATTGTGCTCGTTAGTAACCCTCTCAATTCCAAGTGAACCAGTTATTTCGAAAACTATTCATCTTTGCACACAACGCTGCCGTGATAGCGAAGAGAGCCGGAAGTGCAAAATTTTCGGAATCGAGTTTTCTTCAAAATTCGTCTAAACTCTTTTAGATAAAATTACTGACACAGCTAAAACAGCAAAATTCATCCTAATTTAATGAAAACGAGACGTATGCGACAGCCGAAAGTGCACAAAAAATGACATAGTTTTTTTCAAGACAGCCGCAGGTGCATGAGAGCCAATGAAAACAGTGCTTTCCAGTATAGTGCCGCCCTCTTCTGCCAATTTCTGACCTGAAAATGTGTCTGTTGTGCGTCCAAAACGCAACCACGAAAGCATGTAGAAGAAAGCACTTACGACTGTCTTGCCTAACAATAAAATAACCTAGCATGAACATGAAAAATACCCTTTTTATGTAATGGAAATAAAATCAGTCGATTTTTAATCATCCATACGATTTCTAGGAGTCTTCCGGACGAATAGTGGCAATTTGACAAAGAACGGAGGTTTCTTTCAATAAAATGTTCCGGTCAGAAGCTTCTGAGCCCGTTTTCTCAGAACTTAATATTTGCATTTACGGCTCTCTCCGCTATCACGGCAGAACGTGGTCCTGCCACAGGCGGATTCAGACGTTTCGGGTTTGGTCTGAGGGGCCTCTCCCAGAAAATTTTCGAAATTTTAAAGCATTTAAAATGCAGTTTGAGTCATGAAAAATTACCAAATAGAATTACATCATTCCTCTTTCTTCCGTTCCTTCCCTCTGTCTTTTTTCTCTTTTTCTCCTTCTTTTTTTCGGGCGAACGGGGGGATGGGGGTTGTACGCTATCTGCCCCCCCCCTCCTGGATCTGCCTATAGATCTTGCTCTCATTTCCGCCACGTAACTCAACCTTCAACTTTTGCTCCAGACTCCATGCCCTCTGGGCTGTAATTCTAAAATTTGAAGATAGCAGGCTCATCTAAAGATCACAAGTATTACCTGCTACCAATATTCGAAATATTATGGAAATCAACTCGATACATCGAAAACAAATTTATTATGTGTAGGATGCATTCTGTAAAACATAGACCTTGAATGAGTGAAAAATGTTATGATTGGAGTAACTCGGTATGGGCTCAAAAACGGCCCATATCGATATCCCTCCTATACATTTTTTTTCTTCTGCAAAACAATAAAAAGAAGCACTTGATGATTTTTTATTTTTGTGAGCAGGGTGGACGACAGATAAGCCGTCTCGCAGAGGGTCTCCCGCGGTCCTCGTCCGAGGCCAGAATCAGGGCCCCCTCAATGGCGAAAGGGATGGGGACCCCCGCAGGGCGCGGGCCACTTCGAAAGCCGGACTTTTTCACCCAACAGGGCACCGTATCTCCGCTCTCAAAGCACCGTATGCAACACAAACGTCAAGTCACCAGTGCCGATCTCTACAACAAGAAAATCCCTGGAGGCACGCTCAGTCGACAAGCCACAAGCGACAGCCTCTTCACAACATCTGCGTCCATGCAGTTACATGGGGATGCTCCGCCCTTGTTACGAAAAGACTCCAAAGTAAGAACTTATTGGAATTTATAAGTATATCCTCGCACCTTCCGGCCAAAGTATCACAAGCGCCATACAACGTTCCAAAATTTCCGCCGCCGTTTTATTTTTTTACAGAGAAATTGTTGGTTGAATCTGTTCGAACGTTTCACTGAATTTTATCGGCAGCACAAAGAAAATTCAGTGAAATTTTCGGACAGCTGCGTCCATGTAAACAAATAAAATGGCGGCGGAAATTATTAACCACCGCATGGCTTGAAAACGTCCTTGGTTTTTCTCCTCTGTTAGTAGAATATTCTGTACAAATTTTAAGCTGAAAAGGCGGGGTATTTCTTATGAAAAAAAAACAAATTAGGAGGGGAAACTGTAAAGTACTGCAATAGAAACACTTGTTTTCGCACTATAGCCATCGATATACAAACAAATCGAATTAACTGAATTTAAAAACAGTTCTCTCGTCAAACTTATGAAATTTAAAGGAGAATAAAGAATCAAATTATTAGTCAGAGAAGTTCCGTCCGTATTACGGTTTTTATAAAGAACACGACTCTAAATTACTTATCATACGCCTTCAAAATAAGACGACGCAGCCTCACATGCAGCTTACAGTTAACTCAACCGTTGCCTACGAGAATGGAGAGGCCGTAACTAGTCAGTTCTGTGACGTCAAGCTAGTAGATATTTACCGAAAACAACAAGCATCTCCGGGTCATCAGTGCATCGATGAGTGAGGCAGTCGCTGCGTGGACCAATCAGAGTGGCTCTCGATCAGCCGAAGTTGCGCGAGCGGCCCGTTTGAATCTGAGTGGAGTAACGATTTTCGGTATTACGCATTCATTTCCTCGATATTTAGACAATGTCACAAATGAACTAGTTAGTTTTCTAAAGTGAAATTTCATCCTCTTTCTAAACGGTTCTTATGAAATTTTGCGTCAGATCAACCCTGAAAGAGATATCGGCGAGAAATCATCGCGCGGCAAGCGTTCTCCCATAAGAACGGGTGTTAAACCGCGGCCGAGTTTCATCTACTAGTGTGACGTCACAGAATCGTAGTTACGGCCTCTCCATTCTCGTAGGCAACGACTCAACACAACACGGCATTTGTATTGAAAAGTTTCCGTACATGCGTAAAGCACCATTTTCTAATATTTCATTTTCAATAGAATTGACCGTGTGAAAAAGTCCCTTCCCTCTTAAAAAATAATTTAGCATTAAATTTTGGATAACATTTATTATTATTTTTTTTTTTCACAGCAAAACTTGTACCAAAAACAACAACTTAGTGACAGCAAACTAGGAAATAAAAGGTACCTCCTAGGATCGAGTTCAACCGGTAGCGAATTAAGCTTACAGGCAAAAATGCTTCCTTATCATTCGCAGCTAAACATACCGTTTTCCAATGGGCCGTTTTCAGGTAGGTGCAAACACCTGTACATTTTGTAGCGTTTAACGAAATGATGCAAGTAAACAGGTTCTATCATACTTCTTCTCGTGTTATTTTCTGTAATTTTGTGTTAAATTCTAAGCAAACAAATTGATTGCTTAATTTTTGTTCCCTATCTATTTCTTTTTTTTTTTTTTTTAAGAAAAGCGACTGCCCAAGGCGAATTTTAAAAAGCTAGAATCGCAGTAATATCGGTTTATTTATCGGTGACATATTGGTTTCAGGACATTTTGTCAACGATTTTTTGTCCGCAAACCTGTTTTGTCCAGTAGTTTACGCCCACACGTAAAATAAGCAACAGTGACTTGGTCCAAGCGTTATATTTTAGTCGGTATGTAAAATTATATTGGCAATATGGAGAAATGAGAAATTGAGAGAGAGGGAGGTGTTGTAATGGTTGCTCATCTTCTAAATGAAATGTTATTACTTTCTCCTTTTGAATCATCTTTTTAAATCGTCATTCGTGAATATTTGGTTTTATTTCTATCTCTAAAATATTCGATGTACAATATACTTTATATATGGATAGGTACTTTTTTTTAAATTTTTTCTTTACGAAATTATCACTTCATTTTGAAAACGTTTACATTTTTAAAACGTGACAAATATTTGTAAAACCTTTTCCAAGCGACATTAATCTCAATGAGCCGCAGTTGTGCCGACAGAAAGTGCAAAAATGAATAAAAGAGGCAAAAAAAATCATGAAGCACGCAATCTTTAGTTTTAACCCATTTGTACATCGATCTTTTAGAGTCAAATACGTCAAATTGTGAGCGTTTGGTTGCGCGTACAACTCGCTGCAGCACAATAAAATCACAAAATGTAAAAGAAAAAATTAAGGTGCTTTGGAAATCATTAAATTTGACACGCAACCACCGATATTTAAAAAACACACATTATATTATTATTCTCCTTTGATAAATTGATACAAATTTTTTCCCCATCAATTTAAATGAGAATAATCAATGCAGAGTGTGCAAACATTTTAATCATGAGTTAAAAAACGCTGACTATACGAGTATAAATATTGAAGCCTAACAGAGAGGAGCGGCGTGCTGCCAGCGCGAGAGGCTCACTGGCGCCTACAAACCTAAGTGGATACTTCACGCATTGCACAATGCTTGAAGTATTCACTTAGGTTTGTAGGCGCCAATGCGCGTTGCGCGTTTCGCGGTGGCCGCCCGCCCGCCGTGCGGCGGCGCCTGAAGTAACTATTTCACAACAGAGGTGTTGCACGGTAATATTCAAAATTGAACGTATTAAGAATGACAGGCATCCTTTAAAAGTACAGATATTTCCTCGCAAAATAAATCAAGCTACTTATCGTACACAGGAAAAATCTAAGAGCCTTTAGCTGAGGCAAATATAGAGGTTTATCCGGTTCAGCTATAACAAGGTGGGAATTTCTTGAAAGATAATTAAGTCCTGTTACACCAAAGAGGTGTAGCGAGTTCTAGTGAATTTTGTCTCATGGAATTGACGCTCCCCCATTTTTACGAAAACTCTCAACTATATATTATTCTCCGTTGGACCAAACAGACAAAACAAAAAACAAGCAAACCCTAATTCTTCCGAGACATTATATATTTTCATCCAAAAATGTCGTGAGCAATTGTCGTTTGTATTTACATGTGGGCCAATTAACTTTGGGTCTCAACTGGCACGTGGACCAAAAATCCCGTGCCGAAAAAACGCGTGGACGTAAATTACGGGAAAAAGCAGGTGCTCGGACAAAAAATCGTTGAGGAAATGTCCTATAACCTGACATATTGCCTTACTGTTGCCATAAAATTAAAATTTTTGCGATTAAAAGGACAAAATATATGGATGATTTTCCAGGATTTTTAGCGATTTCACAGCAAGGCTTTTAAGGTTCCTTCAACTGAGTGAGAAGATACGCAATCTGCGTCAAAACCAGAAATTGCAAATTATTGCCCTTAATTTCAATTCCTTGTGACACAATAGCATTAAATATCGATAATTTCGACCTTCCAAATAGGAAGGTGGGTAATCCGCACGTCTTGGCATAAAATCGCAATAATTTGAACAAACTTTCGCAACTTATGGCAATCTCTACACCTAGGTGGTTTCCTCTCGAAAAAATAGGAAGGGAACAAAATTTTTGATGCACTATGATGAAGGTACCCGTGGTTTCTGAGTTTAACCATCGATTCGGGGTACAGGGTGATACAGAGTTAAATAGCTATACTGCGATACCCCCAAACCCCATCTTTAAATTGAGATTTCGATTTTTTTAGATAATTTATGACGGCAGGGCATAAAATTATTGGGGAGGAACCATTTTTATGAGATTTAGCTCAAAACCGTTACCAAAATTCAGGAAAAACGATTTACTTTCCAACTTTTTTTTTGTTTTTTTTTGTTTTTTTTGGGGGGGGGGCGTACTTCCGACTCGGGGCACTTCTGAAAAAAACTTTATACGACAAAAAAGTATTATTTTGACCCATAGAACACGCTCCTGCAGTCTGGCTGTTTAGCCCTGGATCACCCGCCTGTATTAAGGAACTGTGTCGTTGTCACTAAACGAGACTATAATTTTTCAAGGATCAAACTGACAACTTCGATCTTCACGGTCATGGCTCATCATCAGCTCTGTAAAGAAGCGAAGAAGATGTAAAGAAGCGAGGAAGAGGTGAAGGAGCAGAGAGAAAAGACAGTGGCAATTTGCGAGGATTGTCCACGGCATTAGACCATGATGACAATGAGTCTGGACTTTCTGATTGCGAGTCGGTGAATCTATTCATCGGGTTGTCAGCGATAGTCTTAGAGCTTGCTTAAACCATTGTACCGCCGACGGTAAAATGTCTTTTTGCCCTTCAATCACAAACAAAAGCGCGTTGCTCTCGGCTATTATCAGCTTCATTTTAGCAACAGCTGCCTCAATCATCAATGTATATTATATTTCCGTGCTAAGGAAGAACACCGTATGAACATTCAACAGTTGCCAAATTTCCTTGGATACAATTTTTATTTTTGAGGAAAATTATGATTTTTTTTTCTTGAAATTTACAGACACTTTAGATCAAATCACAAACAAAATTATCTGAGAATTTGGCAGGAAAATGTTCAAAGATTTTCTTAAAAATTAGTGATTTGCTAGAAGAGATTTGGCAACGCCTGAAGGCTCATACGGCGTTTCCCCTATGCACGGCAGTGTGCGTAACGACTGGAAATGAAAAGCAACTTCCACTGAATTTTGAAAAGGAGAACGTTCGAAATGTACGTAAATATTGATATTCACAGACTTAAAAATTTTACTGCATTGAACAACAATTTTGCACATTTTACCAGGAATATGGTAAATTCTACAACGAGTCTTCTTGATTTTTGACACCGTCATACTGTAGGGTAGAGATGATCAGACATTTGACCGCATTTACCCTACATTTGGACATTTTCTGCAAAACAGAACTATGTGCATTAAGACATGAGCCTTGAGACCCTTAAGAATACATGCATAACAGGGCTTACGTCATAATGCACACAGTTCCGTTTGGCAGAGGTACGACCATTTGGTGAATGAGATTAGAGTTACAGTACTTGCTACTCCCATACATTTTTTCTGATGTGGTTTTGAGCTAGTCGGCCTGTTTAGACTGTCTGAGTAGGTTAATTGAACGGAGAAAAGAGTGACTAATTTAATTGTATCGTAATCGGAGAAAAAGTAATTTCATTGTGCTCTTCCAAAAAACCTGGGTATACTGATGTTCCTCACGAACACTTGTTTCGCCGTATTTCGGGAGTTGTGAGTTTAACTCTTGCGATGATAAAATTCCAAAATACTCTTTAAATGCAGAGAATTTGCCGAAGAATTCAACCTTCTTCTGTTAGACCCCTCCGTCCCGCCAGGCCTGAGTTTTAAATGTATGTGGGAGTTAGAACTACTGTTCAGTGCGTTTTCGTTTTCCAATCTGAACTTTGATTGCATTAGATTCAATCGAAAATAATGTTAGAATTATAATACATAGCTGTAGGGAAGTAGAAAAGAAAAAGATAATGCAAAAGAATGAGATCTAACTGACTTATCGGTTATAAAATCTGAATTCATTCCCTTTCAGTTGCGTGAATATATTATATTTTATAATTGAAGCCTAGCTAGCAAACGAAGGAGGCAACTGAAATTTTTGAAAATTTTAAAATAGTGATGAATTTGAAAAAAACACGTTGTTTTAAAGAAAACCGTGAGTAAGGTCGATGTAAAAAATCCAATTTTTTGTTTCAAAACTTTAGTTTAAACTTTTTATCAGCCATTGAGTTCACATCTACTTATGAAACATATCAATATAGGAATTTGCTTTTCGCGTAGTCACAAAATATTCACTTTCCTCCAGTCCTGGCATGACCGAAGGCTTTCATTCATATTTCTCAACAAAAATATCATTTACATTCTGTTCCTGGTTGAGATTTTTTGATGAACAATGAGGTTTATTAATAAGCTAACTACCCCGTTAACGTGCGCATATTTTATCACTCACATGTTGTCTCCTCTATTTCAGGCAGTAGGAACGATAACAGAGGATCTCAATTTTCATTGTCTAGCTATCCTTTCCGCAATGACTGTGAACACAATAACCTATCGATGTATTCACAGGTATGCAAATCAAACTTTTAAGTTCTATACAGCTTTGAGTTTATTCTGATATTAATTCTACGAAATGATAACAGACTAAAATTTTAAAAAACGCAGCCAAGAGTGAAAATTTGTAGCGCAATATATTTTATTTTGTATTAAAACATAGTTTATGTTTTCGTTTTTGCAGAAAAGTTTTTCGAGAATCCCCCATAGAAAAACCATAAAATGCAACTCTACTGGTGAAAATATTAATCGAAGAGCTAAAATGTTTTTCATCGTGTATTATACGGTTGTTTTAAATTCGCCTTCAGCTGCGCCTGCAGCAATTGTTGCTACGAATGTGTTGTGCATGCCGATTTCAGCTCATTACATACTTGACTCTCTGAAGGCGTTTTATTTATGCAAGTAGCGTAATCTGTCGGAGAAAAACAGAAGTGAGATTAAATGAATCGCTCGCTCTCTGACAGATTGCGCTACTGTGTGAATTATGCACATGAAACGCCTTCAGAAATTCGAGTATGTAAAGAACTAAAATCAGCACGCCCAACTTATTCGTAACAACAATTGCTGCACACGCAGCAGAAGGCGAATTATTCAGTTTAAAAAAAAAAAAAGTATGATGGGAAATCTGCATGTAGCAAGAGGGTCATCAATTGACATGAGTCGAACGAAAAATAAAAATGGGAATAGATCGACGTGAACCGATCAACACCGATTCAATGAACAAATAAATGAAAAAGCGGATCATAATCAGTAGAAAACTTGCATTTACCATGAAAATGTCAAATTAGGATAATTCGAAATTAGGATCAGCCAAGATTTTGATTTTCCGCGATTTAAAGTTCATACGCACCATAGACTCACCCCCTGCAAATCGTTTTTGGATAAATTTTTGTCGCATTTTTTTCTGCTTCAAGACCACTGTGTGAACACGACTCATGAGTTGAAGAGACTCGTCCATGGGCCTATGTATCCCCGTTGTCCCGTTGTCGTGTCGTTGCTGACGTCACTGGTGCTTTATGATTCCCATTTATTCTTACGGCCCGAGAACTAACGAGCACACCCCTTCTTTTCCACCTGTCTCTGGTTCCATTTGGCAGAAATACGTTTATTAGTCCTCCATAAGAAAAAAAAGTATGAGAGCAGAGATTCCAGAACACCGCGAACGAGATACGTGGTTCGGGAATTTTACCGTCGCTGTACGGTTATGTAACTATTACTTATGTAGATGTTGGATTTTACTCATTGATGACGGACACACTTATACCGGGCAAACTTACGGAGGGTATGGATTCGATTGACATGAATCGATCGAAAAATGAAAACGTGAATCGATCGACATGAATTAAAAAAACAGGTGTCGATTCGATCGACATGAATCGATCGAATCGAATAATAAGAACGCGAATCGATCGACGTGAATCAATCGACACCGATTCGATCCTCAGTTAATTGAAAAAACCCATATCGATTCGATCGACATGAATCGATCGCAAAATGAAAACGTTCATCGATCGACACCGATTCGATCGACAACCGTGAATCGAACGACAAACCCGTGAATCGATCGAATTTTGTCGATCGAATTCGTGTCGATTGATTCGCGTCGATCGATTCACGTTCTTGTTTTTCGATCGATTCATGTCGATGGAATCGACATACCGGTTTTTTAATAAGTTGTCGATCGATTCATGTCGATCGAATCTATATGCCCTTCCAAACTTACCTTAGTCCGACGTCATTGTTTTTCTTCTTTCTTTTTACAGAGCAATTCTCATTTAGATGAGGAGCAGCGAGGAGAAGACAGTCAAGGGTTGACTTGGCGGCGACTTCACATGAGCCGTGCCAAACTTAAGGCAACAGCCACCACCTCTGAACTTCTCTCCGGTTTTGCAATGGTAAGTGTATCTGTTAGATGGTCAAAGCACTGGGTGAAAAAACGATTTGCCTAAAGAATTACTTAATTGGTACATTGTCGGACGTTCCCAAGGTCAATTTTTGCCAGAAAAATGGAAACGTGAAATCGCGAAAAATTACGTTGTTCTAAACGGGCTTACAAAACTTCGCAGTATCTCAGAATGAAATGTATGTAAACCCCAAAATCACTTGAGGGCTCCCTTGAATCGGGATCCAAAGTATGGTGGGCCAAAAAAGATATGTTCCCTCGGAATGGTTTGCGGCTGATCAAGACTGATTACAGTTGGGAATGTGGTTATTTAAAGTATAAAAAAGAGCTTTCGAAAATTTTTTCGAGGCAAATTGTACTAACTACACGAAATCATGCTGGAAGTTATGCATTTAGACACATTTTCAGACTTTTAGCCGAGTCTGAAATTTGCACCATTGTTGATCTTGAGAACATCAGAGAGTTTTTCGTAGAAATTTCAAAATCCGACATATCGATGAAGCTCGATAAAAATCATTCTACAAAAAATTCTGCCTTCGTCAAATGAAATCCCTCTTCGTAGACGATCACAAATGAAATTAATTGTTGGCAAAGGTTGCGATTCAATAATTAAGCGATAGGTCTGGCCAAAGTAATCGCTACTGCGGGGAAGTGAAATGTATGTTGCCTATCTACTAATTGAAGGAGTTCCTTTAATAGAAATTACGGCGATAAAATTGGAAAATGTTGCAATTTCCCTTTGCATTACAAACCACCTATCTCCCGTGTGATCGTTTTTAATTGACACTATGGACCATATAGTGAAAAATACTGCAATTGATGGTAAAAATGTGATTTTATTTTTTTTTTTAAAGATTTGCGAAGGAGGGATATCGATGAACGCCGTTTTCAGGCCCATCGAGGATAAATTCCTCACTCTACGATTTTTCGCTCATTGAAGGTCTATATTTTACGGGATGCATCATGATTTGGTCATTTTTCGCCTCTTTTCAGGTCCGAACATGGGTTTGAAAGTCGACGTAGGCGAAAATTACGAGTTTCGCAGGTTTGAGGTCGAATATCGGAAAATTCGCATTTTTTGCCAAAATTGTAGGCTTTCAAACCCATGTTTAGACCATAGTACGGTGGCTTAGCGCCAAAAAAGGGACAAATGCTGCAAATCGTGATTCAGTTTTGCCACTTTGGGAGATCAAACTAGATGACATTTTAAGAGTTTTGAGTCGAAGAGGCATTTCCAAAATGGTGGCAGATCCAAGATGGCGGCCATTCAAAATGGCGGCCGGCGCGTACTTTGCGCCGCTATAGATCGAGATCCTCTGAACCGATTTAATTTTTCTTTTTTTGGTTTTAAAGATAATTTAAAGGTAAATATAAAAAAATTACAAAATTTTTGATTTTGACAATATACAGGGTGTTTTTTTCACAAAAACTGGGTTTCGCGTGTGGAAAAAAAGCTTGTAATTCGCATAACTTTCAAAATCGCATTATTAAGGTCACTTTAAATACTCACCATGTAAAAGAGCGTCTTTTAAGCTTTCCAACGATATATTACATGATGGGTCTATAATTTAAGCTTTCCGCCCCATTGCGATCCGCGCGGCGGCGGCACAGCGCGAGCCTGCATAAATTAGTCCACGGGCA